>JARQOD010012126.1:0-20813 GCA_033576555.1 Oophaga sylvatica | reverse complement strand
CTTTAAACCGAAGTGCTTCAAGGTTTTAAGTACACCCGTAAAAAAAAAAATCTTTTTTTTTCAAAAAGTTTTTTTTCCCCCCAATATTTTATTTCCCAGGGTAACGGAAAAAATGGACCGCAAAAGTTTTGTCCAATGTGTCCTGAGTTGTGATCCCAGTATGGGGGGGAAAAATGTATGGGCCACGTAGGGCTCGGGGAAGTAGTGCTTTTGGGGTTGCAGACTTTGATGGAATGGTTGGGGGCGTCATGTCGATTTGGAGCCCTGAGCGCCTAAAACAGTGGAAACCCCCCACAAGGACCCCATTTGGAAAATTACCCCCGGCTTATCTAGATGTGTTGAGCCTTTAAACCCCGAAGTGCTTCACAGAATTTATAGCGTAAAACCCGTAAAAAAAAAAAAATCCTTTTTTTTTTACAAAAAGGTTTTTTCCCCCCCAATATTTTTTTTTAAAAAGGGGTTAAACGGGGAAAAATTGGACCCAAAATTTGTTGCCCAATTTGTCCGGGTACGTGTCCCCAATTTGGGAGAAAACACTTATGGGGCAGTCGGGTCGGAAGGAAAGTAGTGACTTTTTGGGATTGCAACTTTGTAAAATGGTCTGGGGGCGTCATGTGCTTTGGAGACCCGGGACACCTAAACAGTGGAAACCCCCCCAAAGTGACCCTATTTTGGAAAATAGACCCGCAAGGAACTTATCTAGATGTGTGGTGAGCGCTATGAAGCCCCAAGTGCTTCACAGAAGTTTATAACGTACAGTCGTATAAACAAAAAAATCATTTTTTTTTTTTACAAAAATGATATTTTCGCCCCCAGTTTTTTATTTTCCCAAGGGTAACAGAAGAAATAGAACAAATTGCACAATAACTCTTGGGGTCCAGAGTACGCTGATACCCCATATGTGGGGGTAAACTACTGTTTGGGCGCATGGCAGTGCTCAGAAGTGAAGGAGCACTGTTTGACATTTTCAACGCAGAATTGGCTGGAATTGAGATCAGACGCCATGTCACATTTGGAGAGCCCCTGATGTGCCTAAACTGCGGAAACCCCCCAATTCTAACTCCAACCCTAACCCCAACACACCCCTAACCCTAGTCCCAACCCTAACCACAAATCTAACCCTAACACACCCCTAACCCTAATCCCAACCCTAACCCTAATCCTAACTTTAGCGCCAATCCTAACCCTAACTTTAGCCGCAACCCTAATCCTAACGGGAAAATGGAAATAAATAAATTTTTTAAATTTTATTATTTTCCCTATCTAAGGGGGTTATAAAGGGGGGGTTTGATTTACTATTTATAGCGGGTTTTTATGATTGGCAGCTGTCACGCTAAAAGACGATTTTTATTGCAAAAAATAGTTTTTGCATCACCACATTTTGAGAGCTATAATTTTTGCATATTTTGGCCCACAGAGTCATGTGAGGTCTTATTTTTTGCGGTACGAGTTGACGTTTTTATTGGTACCATTTCTGAGCATGTGACATTTTTTGATCACTTTTTATTTCGATTTTTGGGAGGTTAGAATGAACAAAAATCAGCAATTCATGAATTTCTTTTGGGGGAGGCGTTTATACCGTTCCACGTGTGTAAAATTGATAAAGCAGTTTTATTCTTCGGGTCAGTACGATTACAGCGATACCTCATTTATATCATTTTTTTAATGTTTTGGTGCTTTTATAGAATAAAAAATTTTATATAAAAAATTATTATTTTTGCATCGCTTTATTCTGCGAGCTATAACTTTTTTATTTTTTCGTTGATGATGCTGTATCATGACTCGTTTTTTGCGGGACAAGATGGCATTTTCAGCGGTACCATGTATATTTATATCGGTCTTTTTGATCGCGTGTTATTCCACTTTTTGTTCGGCAGTATGATGATAAAGCATTGATTTTTTGCTTTGTTTTTTTTTTTTTTTTTAAGGGGTTCACTAAAGGGGTTAACTAGTGGGACAGTTTTATAGGGGGGGTCGTTACGGACGCGGCGATACCAAATATGTGTACTTTTATTGTTTTGTTTTTTTTATTTACAGGAAAAAATTAATTTTTTTGGGGAATATTTTTTTTTTTTATTTTGGAATTTTTTTTAAAACATGTTTATTTTTATTTTTTTCAATTTATTACTTTGTCCCAGGGTGGGACATCACTGTAAAATGTCAGATCGCTGGTGTGACAGTGTGCACAGCACTCTGTCACACCAGCGATCGCTCTGGCACTGTTGCAGGCTTCTCAGTGCATGCTCTCAGCAGGCACTGAGGAAGCCTCCTCCCTGCAGGTACCCAGCGGCCATCTTGGATCCGGGGTCCTGCAGTGAGGAGAGTCCCTAGAACAGCGCGACACATCGCGCTGTTCTGAGGGTCTCAGGGGAGCGCACAGGGAGCCCCCTCCCTGCGCGATGCTCCCCTGTGCCCCTGGTACACCGCGATCATGTTTGATCGCGGTGTGCCAGGGGTTAATGTTCCGGGAGCGGTCCGTGACCGCTCCTGACACACAAAAATAGGAACAGCATCCATTTTCAGGCCTTTATCAAGTAACTTGATAAAGGCCTGAAAATGGCCGAAACGTCGTATTTTATGGTGGCTGAATAAAGACTTGTTATACTTCACCTGGATTGGATGCTGTTCCTATTTTTTCGTTGGACTGTTGTTCATTTGGATCCTTGAACGCCTGAACGTGCATCCGTGCTAACTCCCGAGTGCTGTCAGCTGCTTGAATACTTGTCGCTCCTGACACACAGTCCCGGGTGTCAGCTGTGATAATCAGCTGACACCCGGCGGCGATTAGCTGCGCTCCCCCGGGAGCGCAGCTGATCGCCTATGACGTACTATCCCGTCCATGGTCAGATTGGCACGGGTTTCATGGACGGGATAGTATGTCTGATGTCAGAGAGGGGTTAAACACTCATTCAATAATAAGCCTAGGAAACATATAAAGAACATGAATAGTAGCAAGATGTAGTGTGAAATTACAGCAAGTTTATGGAAATTCCCATACTAACCTCCCAAATCAAGAGAGTGTGTAAGTCAAAGGCATACCTACTGTCATGATCCGTTCCAGGGTTTAATCCTGTCTGCCCTTGGTCTGGGCAGATCATGTCAAGGGTTAACATTGCTCTGCCTCATTCTGGGTTCAGGTTTGCTATTTGGCTCCCAGCCTCCCACACATCCTGCTAGCGGTGTGAGCTATACTGCTACCTTCGGCGTGTGAATCTGACTCTGGTAACCCTTGATTTGTCCTGCTGTTATCCCTGACTTGTCCCGTGTCTGTTGTCTCCTTCTGTTTGCCCTGTTTCCTGCATTTCCCTGTTTGTTTTTTTGATTCTCTGGTTTTTGACTCGGCCTGTATTCGGACTCGCTTCTGCTTTCTGTCTTTGTCTTATCTGCTTCTGACCGTTGCTGACCTCCTGGCTTTCTCCTGACCACGTGTATTGCTTATTCCTTTTGTACTGCTGCCTCAGTACAGTTTTGATTCAGCTTGCCTGACCACGCTCCCGCCACTTGGTGGCACCTGTGCTTCTGCTCTGTAGAGCTGCTCTGTGTACACAGTCTCATATCCCTCCCTAGCTCCCTCTGGGGGAAGTTGCGCTACACTGCAGTAGCCTGACTGCTCCCATCTGGTTTTGACCTATTAGGCTACTTTCACACTTCAGGCTTTTTGTGTCAGGCGCGATTCGTCCTATGCCTGACAGGACGGATCCGGCGCTGATTTTAAAAAACTGATGCAACTGATCAGTGTTCTTGCCGGATCCGTCTTGACCTTTTCAACCCGGAAAGAGAAAATTTTCCATGAAAATGCAGGCATCAATGTCCGGACCGAGGAGAGAGAGAGAGCGAGAGAGACCTTGTATTCCGGATCAGTTTTCTGACGGATTTGTCAAAAGACTGGTCCGGCTCCATAGATTTACATTGTTTCCGGCCGCCTGAAGTGCCGATTCAGGCACTATCAGGCGGCTCCGGAAAAAAAAAACATTGCAATTGCAGCCAGCGTCTTGTCCGGCCGCCGGAATGTACATTTCCGATGGATCCGGCCAAAAACGGATGCAACGCAGTGACATCAGGCGCATCCGGCGCTAATGTAAGTCAATGCTAAAAAAAACGCATCCGGTACCGGATGCGTTTTTTTAAAAACACGCCGGATCGCGCCTGATACAAAAAGCCTGAAGTGTGAAAGTAGCCTGAGGCTGTGGTTCCACGGTCCGGAACCACAGCGCTTTGGACGGAGCGGAAATTCCGCTCCGTCTAAGCCCCGCCCCCTTTATGACGCGCGCTCTTTCCGGAGGTGTTCAGGACACCTCCGGAACACCTCCGGAAAGAGCGCAGGGCTACATAGCCCTGTGTAATATTCTGTTGCGGCGACGGTGCGTCGCCGCAATACGCAAGGACATGCTGCGGTCTAAAAAGACGCGCCGCATGTCCGTTTACGCAGGTTTGCCACCTGCGTATTGTTACGCATAGTGGAGACGGGATTTCTTGAAATCCCCTCCACTATGCTGTAACATCTGGACGCTGCGTGTTTGGCGCTGCGCCAGCGCACAGCGCCAAACACGCAGCGTTTCCTGACCGTGGAAACTCACCCTTAGCTTGTTTCTGACCACAGGCTTGCTGTAACCTGTGGTACTTCGTATGACTGATTAATTATTCCTGACTCAGCTTTGGACATTTTTGCTGCCACCTGGTGGTGGTTTGGGCTGCTGCAGGGCAAGCCTGCCCTGGGAGTGTGTAATCCCTTCTCCCCTCTGTTGCCTACAGGTGGAGCACACACTAGCCTGCATTGCAGCTGCATGACCCCTACCATGGTATGTGTGTCTTCCCTACAAAACGTCCCTTTTTAAGGTAAAGACTGTGCCTGCAAACACTGCTACATAGCTAATATGGTTGAAAAGAAGACAAATGTCCATCAAATTCAAATGAGGGATGGGAAAGGATTTAGGCTATGTGCACACGTTGCCATGGAAAATTCCGCGGCAATTCCGCACCTCCCTGCCGCGGGAAATACGCATATTATAGTTATGCTATTCCCGCTAAAAACTAGCGTTTTGCAAGCGTAATTAGCTTGCAGAATGCTAGCGTTTTACAAGCGATCTGACAGGTAGGTCACACGAGTCAAACAAGTGTTTGACTCGTGTGACCAACTTTTTACTATTGATGCCGCCTATGCCGCATCAATAGTAAAAAGATCTAATGTAAAAATAATAAAAAAAATAATAATGATATTCTCACCTTCCGGCGGCCCCCGCAGCTTTCCCGCCTCTCAGCGACGCTCCCGGCCAATCCCGTTCCCAGGCGTCCTTTGCGACAATCACCCCGATGACGTAGCATCACGCGAGACCGCTACGTTATCTGGGGTGATTCTCGCAATGCATTACTGGGACCGGGATTGGCCGGGAGCATCGCTGAGAGGCGGGAAAGCTGCGGGGGATGCCGGAAGGTGAGAATATCATTATTTTTTATTTTAATTATTGTTTTTACATGGATATGGTACCAAGGGCCTGGAGGAGAGTCTCCTCTCCTCCAGACCCTGGGTACCATCCGCACATGTACCGCTTACTTTGCGCATGGTGGGCACAGCCACATGCGGAAAGTAATTGGTTCAATGCATTCCTATGGCGGCGGAATCGCCGCGGTTCCGCAAAATAGAATGAGCATGCTGCGGATTCTCCCGCGATGCGATTCCGCCGCGGAAAAACCCGCAGCATGTGCACAGCATTGCGGAATCCCATAGGCCATAATGTGTTGTATTGTGTAAGCGGTTTTGCCGCGGTTTCGCGGCAAAACCGCTAGGAATCCGCAACGTGTGCACAGGCCCTAAAGGAGAGAATGTATGTACAACCACATTGCAGGATTCAGTCTCCTCCAAAAGGGCTAATCTTTCCCTCCTGATCCAGTTGTAGATCCACTGGATTAAACATTCAGAGAAAAACTTTACACATTTACAGATTGTAATTATTTATTTTTAAAAGTATACTAGAAATAGGTCCGATGCTATTGCATTGGGAGTGCGGTGAAATGAACGTCTGTGTATCCTTAGTGATGCTATCATGAGCAGTGGACATGTCACACCTAGAGTTGAGTGAAACAGGTCGGTCAGATTCATAAGTCGCCGACTTTTGCCAAAGTCGGGTTTTGCCGATCGAAACCAGACCATAGCGTGAAGTCGGCCATGCGGTCGACAAAATGAGCGCCAAAGTCGGATTTCCCAGAATGCTTGCAGGTGCATTTTTTTCAGCCAATGAACAAGGACGTACACTGTGGGCAACGAGATATGTGCAGCGTCCACCACCATCATAGAGAAGGGCATTGCAGTGATTGGCTTGCTTTGGGGGGCGTCATAGTGTCTATAAAAGCCCTGACCGCCATTTTACTTCTGCTGATCTTAACAGTAGGGTGAGGTTGCTGACTGTTTATCAGTAGGGAGAGAGTTAGGGCTGGAAAGAGAAGTTCTTATGTGCTTGTGCTGATAGCAAATGTGCTGTACAGTTAGTGTGCAGTGACAGGGGAGGATTTTCTTGTGTGCAGCAGCGCTGATTATTAGGCTGCCTGCCAGTGACAGGGGAGGATTTTCTTGTGTGCAGCAGCGCTGGTAATTAGGCTGCCTGATAGCTGTAATGCTGTGTGTACACTGCTGTGCAGACTGCTTTTTACACAGCACTAATACTTTTATTCTTTTTTTTTTTCTGCAGTTACTGAGCGTTCATTTTATCCCACACCATATAGAGCTGTACACTCCTCACACACTACCGTGTACCGGCTGGTATCACAGACAAATACTTGCTGACTATCTGTGTGTGACTCCGTAAATAAATACGGAGATTTAATTTTTTCCCTACACTGTGTACAGCTGTACGCTTCTGATGCAGTACTGTTATTCTGCTTTTTGTATTGCGGTTAAATCCATACTGAGTGAGCGTCTGTGTGTGACTCCGGAAATATATACAGAGATTTAAATTTTCCCCTACACCGTATACAGCTGTACGCTCCTCATAAAGTACCATATATCTGCTGGTATTTTTGGTACATTTTCCCAAACATGAGGAAGTATAGTGGAAGAGGCCGCGAACGTGGGTGGGTGGGCAGCTGGTACTGAGGGTGGTGGTGGTGCATCTGATGGTAGTGCCAAAAGCACAATAGCACCTAAGGCAGGAGGTGTTGAGCCTGCATCATCGTCTGGCTCCAGAAGGCCTGGAAGTCTCCCTTTTCTGGGAGTAGGTAAACTGCTTTAAAGCCGGAGCATCAGGAACAGGTTTTGGCTTACATTGCCGAAACAGCCTCCAGCTCTATCGCCTCCTCTTCTGAAGTTTCAAAAACTGCAAGCACTGAGTCGTCACGTCACTGCAGGCTCCTGGTCAGGAACAACACCTTCCTTGTGTCCTTCACCCCCACCAAAAGTGAAGGATGCGGCAGGCCACACTTCAGATTACTCCCTGGAGCTCTTTTCACATACCATGCCTGGGTTATCAAGTCAAATCCTGAATTCCCCAGTTCAAGATGATATATGACATGGAGTGCACTGATGCACAGCCACTGCTATCTGATTCTGCTGGTACATTCACCCAGAGCACTACACTGCCCTCGCAGTCTACTGAGCCAGAATCTGACCCTGATGAAACTCAGGTGCCCCTTCTACTATACCACCTTAAACGGTGACACAGAGTAAGGTGCAGATGAAATTGAAGAGGAGGTGATGGATGACCGAGTTGTTGACCCGGATTGGCATCCATTGGGGGAAGAGGGTGCCGCTGGCAATAACTCAGAACGGGAGGAGGATCCGCAGCAGGCATCGACATCACAGCTGCGGTTATCTGGCAGGCCTGTAGCAGTCCAAAAACGTGTTAAAAAAACAAAAAGGGTTGCAGGATAGCTTGGCCAGATGGTCAAATTAGCACAGCGTGCAAGCCCTGAAAATTTATCCCATAGTAGGAAGAGTCCAGTGTGGCACTTTTTTGACCAAAATCCTATTGACGAGGCAAAGGTTTTCTGTAAGAAGTGCGGAAGGACCTTTAGCCGAGGGAAAAATCTCCGAAATTTGAATACCAGTTGCCTGCTTAGACAGGTAAACACCATGCACTTGCAAGCGTGGACGGACTACAAAACCTCAGGTGTAGCACACGTACACCTGCTCCTACTGAAGGAAGCCAGCAACGCTACATCGCTTCCTCCACTGTAAGCCCACCAGTTAGCACACCACCAGTAAGAAATATTGAGGTGTCGTCACAAGGCCAAAGCTGTCAGGGAATTCCCAATGGTTTTCCAACGAAAGACTGCATCTAGGCCATCACCAACCCCCTCTCAGTCCGCCATGTCCACCACTAGTTCCACCATATGCAGCTCTCAAGTCCAGCTCACCGTAGCAGAGACTGAGTAGGACAAGAAAGTACTCATCCTCTCATCTGCGTACACTGGCTTTGAACGCCTACATTGCCAAACTGATCTCATTAGGGATGATGCCCTTCCGTTTGGTTGAAAGCGCAGCATTCCGAGAGCTCATGGCCTACGCTGTCCCATGCTATGACCTACCCAGTCGGCACTTCTTTTCTAGAAAAGCCATCCCTGCCCTCCACCTGCATGTGAAAGACCGCATTGTCCATGCACTCAAACAATCAGTGAGTGGAAAGGTGCACCTCACAACAGATGCATGGGCCAGTAGGCATGGCCAGGGCCGTTACGTGTCCATCACTGTGCTCTGGGTTAATGTGGTGGATGCAGGGTCCACAGGGGACAGCGGCGGTGGGACAGTGCTGCCTAGCCCACGGTATAGGCAACAGTTGGCTGTAGGTGTTCGACCCTCCTCCTCCTCCTACAGAATCAAAAGCTCGTAGACAGAGCGCAGTCGCATGAGCACTCCATCCACAGCTGCCAGTGTTGCACTCGAGGTGTCCCACTATCAAACAGCTAGTGGTAAGGTCAGCAGGCTGTTTTAAAGATGATGTCTTTGGGCGACAACAGACACACCGCGGAGGTACTGACCGACTACGTGCAGCGAGAAACTGAGTCATGGCTGGGCAGTCTACATCATGAGCCAGGCAAGGTAGTCAGTGATAATGGCTGTAATTTTGTGGCAGCCATAGCCCTGGCAAAACTCACACATACCTTGCCTGGCTCACACCTTGAAGCTGGTGGTGTAGTGCTTCATAAATAAATATCCAGAGTTAACAGCCCTGCTCCATAAGGTGCAAAGACTATGCTCGCACATCCGTCGCTTGCCCGTAGACTCCAGTCGTATGCAGAGGCTGCAGCGATCGATCCACCTCCCTAAGCACTGCCTAATCATAGACGTTGCATCATGGTGGAATTCCACCACGCACATGGTTGAGAGGCTGTGCGAACAGAGGCAAGGCTGTAATGCATTTGTGGGAGGCTACACGGGCAGGCAGTTTGAGGGCAGACATCGAGTTGTCGGGTGTGCAGTGGTCAAAGCTGAAAGACCTCTGTAAAGTACTTCAGTGTTTTGAGGAATGCACACGGCTGGTAAGCGCAGACGACGCCATCATAAGCATGAGCATCCCACTTATGAGTCTGCTCATGCAAACTTTGACGCGCATTAAAGATCAGGCGTCTGCAGCGGAGGAGGAGGGAAGACTTGATGACAGTCAGCCATTGTCTGCTCAGGGAACTGTCCTGGATGAGGTTGAGTACTTTGACTACTGGGCCTGTAAACTGGACACCTGGCCTGAATTGGCACAATATGCCTTACAGGAGCTTGCTTGCCCTGCTGGTAGTGTGCTATCAGAAAGAGTCTTCAGTGCTACTGGATCAATCCTGACAGAAAGAAGGACCCGGCTGTCGACCCAAAATGTAGGTGATCTCACCTTCATTAAAATGCCTGGCTTTCAAAGGATTTTGTACCACCTTCCCCTGATGACACATAGGTTGCCAGCAAAATGGCTCGCTTTGTCCTCCTCTTCCTCCAACTTCTCCAATTCCTCCATTTGCAGCTGCTGAACGTCCAGCCTATACCTCAACATATGCCAGTTTTTCCACCCCCCTAACTAGGCTGTACCCCCCCCCAGTGCCGGCGTCAGCACCTGGCGCACCCGGGCAAGTACCGGGGCCCTGAGAAGGTGGGGAGGGCCACTCGCCGTCAGACACCGGCATACTATGAGGGACCCTGTGCCGGTGCCCATGAGTGTGCCCCACTTCTTGCTCAGGGCCCCAGAACTTGCAATACTTACCTCTCCCTGCTCCACCGCTGTGACGTCTTCCGCGTTTCCTGACAGTGACATTCAGGTCAGAGAGAGTGATGATGTCACGTCTGTGCACCCTCTGCCTGAACAGTCACAGTGGAGAGAGCTGGAAGATGGCTACGCTGAGGAGTCCAGAGTAGAGCAGTGCCTAGCGAGGAGAGGTATTTCATTTTTTTTTTTTTTTTTATGTTTGGAGCAATATGTGGGGAGCATTATACACTGGAGAATTATATATGGGGCCCAACATACACTTGAGCATCATAGATAGAGCCCATTATACACTGGAGCATCATGTGGGGCCCATTATATATGGAGCATTATATAGGCCCATCATACACTGGAGCATCATCCATGGGGCACATCATACACTGGAGCATCATATGGGGCCCATTATATATGGAGCATCACATGGAGCCCATTATATATGGAGACCATTTTATTTGGAGCATTATATGGGGCTCATACACTGGAGCATCATATATGGGGCCCATCATATACTAGAGCATCATATGGGGTTCATTATTTATGGGGCATCATATAGGGCCCTTTATATATAGAGCATCATATGGAGCACATATGGGGCCTATTCTGTATGGAGCATTATATGGAGCCCATTCTATATGGAGCAATATATGGGGCCCATCATATACTGAATGGAGCTTTATATGCGACTCATTATACTGTATGGAGCAATATGTGGGGCTCATTATACTCTATGGGGACCGTCCTATACTGTATGGCACATTATATGGGGACCATCATATACTGGAGCATTATGTGGAGCTCATCATATACTGTATGGAACATTATATGGGACCAATTATGTATGGAGCAATATATGGGGCTCTTTATTCTGTATGGAGCAATATATGTGGCTCATTATGCTGTATGAAGCATTATATTAGGCCCATTATTCTGTATGGAGCATCATATATGGTACTCCTTATTCTGTATAGAGCAATATATGGGGCTCATTATTCTGTATGGCACACTATGTGGTGCCTATAATACTGCATGGAGGACTATACTGTCCGGTTTTTGAGCTATTGTAGAATTTACAATAGATATCACTCATGTAATGTAAGAAGTGAAGTATTTGACATTGTACTATACCAATATTTCTCTGCCGTATCGGAGTATCATGAATTGTGATATGTGTTAAAGGAGCCCACTGACACTCTTTCGCCTGGGGCCCACAAAAACCTGGAGCCAGCCCTGCCCCCCCCCCCCCAAACTTTAGCCAAATAACCCCCAGTTTTCAATGCGTTACTATTATTATAAAGTAAATTAAGGTTGACAAGCTTAAGTAATAAGAATTGATGTTGTTGGCATTGAAATGGGCACTGTAGGTGTGTTTACTGTCCTCCACTACCTGCCGCCTTTTCTTCCCCATTGTCTTGCATTGGGGTTGGGTAGAGTTTCAGTCGGAATTCCGACTTTTTCCGATAGTCGGCCGATTTCGTTCGACTCGACTTTTGATGAAGTCGGGTGGTCCGAAACCCGACTCGACCCTCCCGGAGGCAAAGTCGCTCATCTCTAGTCACACCATTTGCGCTTTCCAACATACCTGTTCTATGTCATCCTTCCCCATTTGTGTATTGTATTTGTTGCATCATTTGACTTCTTTCGTACCTGTGCACTGTCTCTTCATTGTTGTGTGCTGTATTTTGGTATCTGGTGTTGTATTTCTTGAGCGATGTTCACTATGTGGTGTCTCCCCTGCGTGCTGTGTGTGTGTTTACACTATATGGTCTCTTGGAAGCTGTTGTGACTATAATTGGATGTGTTACATTGGTGTGTGTGTGTGTGTGTGATTGTCCGTTTTCAAGGTGGAGCAAAAAACAGAAATGAAGTGAGAGGATACAATTTATTAACATGTAAAAAATTATGGCAAAGCTTCATACTTTTACATAATAGTAACAGACAATACATAGAAATGTTATTATATTCTATTTTTATGTATTAGATAGATGTAACTATGAAACTTGAAAGACATACTGATAGGATGTTTAGATTGTGAGCCCCAATGGGGACAGTGTTGCAAATGTATGTAAAGCACTATGGAATTAATAGTGCTGCATAAATTAATAAATATTATTATATACATTATTATATTATATAAATATATTCTCTATAATATAACGCTAGGAGCATCATTCTGTCCGAAGCCTTTATAGACTACGCAAGCGCGACATGCCTGCGCAGTCTGGCTCCAGACAGATTGAGGCATCCAGCGGTGAGCACTGTGTATGGCACCGGAGATCGCGGTATGCATAGACACTGGATGCATACCACGATCTCTGGCGCCATACTTACATAGTAACCTGACCGGTAGGAGCGTTGCTGTGGCGCTTCTCTTCTCGCAGGTTCAGGAGACCAGGAGTGCGTGTCGGAATTGCGCATAGCGCTATCCGGCGCCATTTTGCTGAAGACACATTTACAGTGTGTCTTCAGCAATATGGCGCTGGACAGCGCGGTATGGGCATGCGCGTACTCCGGCGCAGCTCTCCTCCCCCGGCGTCCAGCAGAATGGGACAGCGCTGGAGCACAGGGAAGAAAGGTGAGTATAAATATTTGTTGTTGTTGGTTTTTTTTTGGGTATGTGTGCAGTTTAATAGCGGTGAGGGGGACCATACAAATCAGGATGGGGGTGAGAGGACCATGCACATCAGGATTGGGGGGTGAGGGGACCATGCACATCAGGATTGGGGGGTGAGGGGACCATGCATACCAGGATTCGGGGGTGAGGGGACCATGCATACCAGGATTGGGGGGTGAGGGGTACCATGCATGCCAGGATTAGGGGATGAGGGGACATGCATACTAGAATTGGGAGGTAAGGGGTGCCATGCATACCAGGATTGGGGGAGGGGGTACCATACATCCTACAATAGGGATGAGGCGACCATGCATACCAGAATTGGGGGGGGGGGGGGTGAGGGGACCATGCATACCAGGATTGGGGGCTGAGGGGACCATGTATTCCAGGATTGGGGGTGAGGTGACCATGCATACCAGGATTGGAGGGGTGAGGGTACCATGCATTCCAAGATTGGGGGGTGAGAGCCATGCATACCAAGATAGGGGGCTGAGGGGACCATGTATGCCAGGATTGGGGGGGGTGAGGTGACCATGCATTCCAGGATTGGGGGGTGAGGTGACCATGCATACCAGGATTGGGGGGGTGAGGGTACCATGCATTCCAAGATTGGTGTAACGAATGGAAGCGGAGGCAGAGGTGGTGAAGTTCACATTCGTTTTTATTTTTTAATGTGGAACCTTGAGACCGCGGTCCAGGGGGCTCCGAAGGGGGCGTAACTAGTGAGCCCCGGGTACCCGTAGTAAGGCCCCTCGAACAGGACCAGAATGGAATACCCGGAGGACACAGGTGCTACCTCCAGTTAGACCCCGGACACGTGGCAGCTGTCCCAGAGGGACCAAAAGGGTAACAGGTATTTACAGAGTCCGTGGAGGGTTCTTGACGGAGAAGGGTAAGGTCCTGGTCCAGAACGGATGGTAGTAGGCTGGCTCCAGTAACCTTGTCACGGTCCACGGGTACGGATGGCTGATGGCGGAACGGGATGACACTTGCGCCAGTAATAGCCGAGATTGTCCAGGTTAGCCAGATACGGGTTAGCAATGATCTGAGGAGACAAACAGTATCAGCGAAGCACAGAGACTGCAGACGCAGCGCAGACAGATCAGCAACAGAACCGGATGTAGCAATGATAGAACACGTTGCTCCGGCACTCCCCTAATGGTGGAGTGACCAGATATAGTACTGAGTGTGCAGCCATTGGTTAATTAGCTATTTCAAAAAATGCACGCTGCCCCTTTAAGAGAGACGGTGGGCGCGGCCTCGCGTCCTAAGCAGACCATCTGGAGGCCTGCCAGCAGCGTGCCAGGAGGTGGAGGAGGACACAGGACGCCGAGGAGCAGATGGGACAGGTGAGTGAGCAGAACGGAGTGCAGAGCCAGCGCTGGGACCGAGTGTAACAGTTGGGGGGTGAGAGAGCCATGCATACCAGGATAGGGGGGAGAGGGGACGATGCATACCAGGATAGGGTGTGAGGGGACCATGCATATCAGGAATGGGGGTGAGGGGACCATGCATATCAGGAATGGGGGTAAGGGGACCATGCATACCAGGATAGGGGGGTGAGGAGACCATGCATACCAGGATAGGGGGGTGAGGAGACCATGCATACCAGGATTGGGGGTGAGGGGACCATGCATACCAGAATTGGGAGGTAAGGGGTGCCATGTACAGTGGTGGCCAAAAGTATTGGCACCCTGCAATTCTGTCAGATAATACTCAGTTTCTTCTTGAAAATGATTGCAAACACAAATTGTTTCATATTATTATCTTCATTTAATTTGTCTTCAATGAAAAAACACAAAAAGAATTGACCTAAAGCCAAATTAGATATGATTCCACACCAAACCTAAAAAAGGGGGTGGACAAAAGTATTGGCACTGTTTGAAAAATCATGTGATGTTTCTCTAATTCGTAAATCACCAGCACCTGTAACTTACCTGTGGCACCTAACAGGTGTTGGCAATAACTGAATGACACTTGCAGCCAGTTAACATGGATTAAAGTTGACTTAACCTCTGTCCTGTGTCCTTGTGTGTACCACATTGACCATGGAGAAAAGAAAGAAGACCAAAGAACTGTCTGAGGAATTGAGAAACCAAATTGTGAGGAAGCATGAGCAATCTCAAGGCTACAAGTCCATCTCCAAAGACCTGAATGTTCCTGTGTCTTCCGTGCGCAGTGTCATCAAGAAGTTTAAAGCCCATGGCACTGTGGCTAACCTCCCTAGATGTGGAAGGAAAAGAAAAATTGACGAAAGATTTCAACGCAATATTGTGAGGATGGTGGATAAAGAACCTCGACTAACATCCAAACAAGTTCAAGCTGCCCTGCAGTCCGAGGGTACAACAGTGTCAACCCATACTATCCTTTGGCGTCTGAATGAAAAGGGACTATATAGTAGGATACCCAGGAAGACCCCACTTCTTACCCCGAGACATAAAAAAGCCAGGCTGGAGTTTTCCAAAACTTACCTGAGAAAGCCTAAAACGTTTTGGAAGAATGTTCTCTGGTCAGATGAGAAAAAAGTTGAGCTTTTTGGGTTAAACCATCAACATAGAGTGTACAGGAAAAAAAAAGAGGCATTTAAAGAAAAGAACACAGTCCCTACAGTCAAACATGGCGGAGGTTCCCTGATGTTTTGGGGTTGCTTTGCTGCCTCTGGCACTGGACTGCTTGACCGTGTGCAAGGCATTATGAAGTCTGAAGACTACCAACAAATTTTGCAGCATAATGTAGGGCCCAGTGTGAGAAAGCTGGGTCTCCCTCAGAGGTCATGGGTCTTCCAGCAGGACAATGATCCAAAACACACTTCCAAAAGCACTATAAAATGGTTTGAGAGAAAGCACTGGAGACTTCTAAGGTGGCCAGCAATGAGTCCAGACCTGAATCCCATAGAACACCTGTGGAGAGACCTCAAAATGGCAGTTTGGAGAAGGCACCCTTCAAATATCAGGGACCTGGAGCAGTTTGCCAAAGAAGAATGGTCTACAATTCCAGCAGAGCATTGTAAGAAACTCATTGATGGTTACGGAAGCGGTTGTTCGCAGTTATTTTGGCTAAAGGTTGTGCAACCAAGTATTAGGCTGAGGGTGCCAATACTTTTGTCTGGCCCATTTTTGGAGTTTTGTGTGAAATGATCAAGGATTTGATTTTTGCTTCATTCTCTTTTGTGTTTTTTCCTTGCAAGCAAATTAAATGAAGATAAAAATAGCAAATAATTTGTGATTCAGTCATTTTCAGGAAGAAACTGAGTATTATCTGACAGAATTGCAGGGGTGCCAATACTTTTGGCCACCACTGTATACCAGGATTGGGGATGAGGGGACCATGCGTACCAGGATTGGGGGATGAGGGGTTACCATACATCCTACGATAGTGATGAGGGGGGACCATGCATACCAGCATTGGGGGGTGAGGGGACCATGCATACCATGATTTGTGTGAGGGAACCATGCATTCAAAGATAGGGGGGTGAGAGAACCATGCATACCAGGATTGGGGGTGAGGGGACCATGCATATCAGGATTGGGGGTGAGGGGACCATGCATATCAGGAAGGGGGCGAGGGGACCATGCATACCAGGATTGGGGGTCGAGGGGGCCATGCATACCAGGATTATGGGGTGAGGGGGCTATGCATACCAGGATTGGGGGAAGAGGGGTAGCGTGCATACCAGGATAGAGGGGTACCATGCATACTAGGATTGGGGGGTGAGGGGACCATGCATACGAGAATTGGGGGGTGAATGGTACCATACATACTGCAATAGGGATGAGGGGGGACCATGCATACCAGAATTGGGGGGGTGAAAGGACCATGCATACCAGGATTGGAGGGTTGAGGGGACCATGCATACCTGGATTGGGGGGTGATGGGACCATGCATACCAGGATATGGATGGGCAGGTACCATAGAATGGTAGAGTTGGAAGGGACCTCCTGGGCCTTCTGGTCCAACCCCTGCTCAAAGCAGGATTCTCTAAATCATCCCAGACAGATGTCTGTCCAGCCTCTGTTTGAAGACTTCCATTGAAGGAGAACTCACCACCTCTCGTGGCAGCCTGTTCCACTCATTGATCACCCTAACTGTCAAAAAGTTTTTTCTAATATCTAATCTGTGTCTCCTCCCATTCACTTTCATCCCATTGCTTTTAGTCTTTCCTTGTGCAAATGAGAATAAAGATGATCCTTCTACAATGTGACAGCCCTTGAAATATTTGTAGACCGCTATTAAGTCTCCTCTCAGTCTTCTTTTTTGCAAGCTAAACATTCCCAAATCCAGCAACCGTTCCTCATAGGACCTGGTTTGCAGACCGGTCACCATTCTGGTGGCTCTTCTCTGAACTTGCTCCAGTTTGTTGATGTCTTTTTTAAAATGTGGTGCCCAAAACTGGACACAGTATTCCAGATGAGGTCTGACCAAAGAGGAGTAGAGGGCAATAATGACCTCATGTGATCTAGACTGTATGCTTCTGTTGATACATCCTAGAATTGCATTTGCCTTTTTTGCTGCTGCATCACACTGTTGACTCATGTTAAGTCTGTGATCAATTAGTATACCCAAGTCTTTTTCACATGTGCTGTTACTTAGCCCTATTCCTCCCATTTTGTATATGCTTTTTTCATTTTTATTGCCCAGCTGTAGTACTTTGCATTTTTCCCTGTTAAAATCCATTCTGTTAGTTGCTGCCCACTGCTGCAGTTTATTTATATCTTTTTGAATCCTCTCTCTCTCTCTTCTCTAGTATTAGCTACCCTTCCTAGCTTTGTGTCATCAGCAAATTTGATCAGTTTACCCTCAATTCCTTCATCTAAATCATTGATAAAGATGTTGAACAATACAGGGCCCAAAACAGAGCCTTGTGGTACCCCACTTGAGACATTCTTCCAACTGGATGTGCAGCCATTTACGACCACTCTTTGGGTCCGATCACTAAGCCAGTTATGAATCCACCTAACATTTGCCTTGTCCATTCCATACTTAGTCATTTTTTCAATAAGGATTGTGTGAGATACTTTGTCAAATGCTTTGCTGAAGTCAAGATATACTATATCTACAGCATACCAGGACAGGGATGAGGGGGTACCATTCATACCAGGATTGGGGGATGAGGGGACCTTGCATACCAGGAAGAGGAATGGGGTGCCATGCATACCAGATTTGGATGGGGGTGAGGGGACCATACATACCAGGATAGGGATGAGGGGTACCATGCATACCAGGAGAGGGATGAGGGGTGCCATGCATACCAGGATAGGAGGGGGGCAGCACATACCAGGATGGGAGACCATATACCTATAAAAATGCTTGACACCCAGGCGCAGAACAGATTCATAGCTCGTTTATGTATATATGGTTAAACTATGTAAGCATGTATCTATAATGTCTCCTCAATCAATATGTGTCTATATATATATATATCATCTATGTTTATGATATTAACAAACTAATATATGTATGTGTTTAGCTATGATGTATATATGCAGTGGTGCACCTATTATGAGGCAAGTTGAGCCTGTTTTCTCAGGCGGCAGTCAGCTGCTGTGCAGAGGGGGCGGCAACATCCCTGCACTGTAGTGATGTGTTGTTTGTGAAGGATCCGATACACAGAGCCGGCTCCCTGCTGTGAATGAAATGAGCCGGCTCTGCAGTGAGAAGTAGCCCAGTTTTTTTTTTTGTTTTTTTTTCTGGCGCCTGCAGCTTATCAGATTCAGCTTACTGAAGTGTGACTGACCTGGGAGGAGCAGTCAGGAGAGCAGTAGATGTGTGCTGGGAATAATGCACATGAGTTACCTTGAGTCCCAAATAAAGTCCTATACTTCTAGCTTCATGCATGGCATATACGGCGTGTGACTGTAGGGGGGTCAGAGGGACTCAGCACATAATACTAGTATGTAGCAGCACTGAGGAGGAGGATACAGGACACTACAAGGAGGAGGATAGAGGACGTCGGTTGTTGCTGCTGAGGGTAGGGTAATATAAAGTGATTTTAGGCAGAACCTGTGGAGAGATCTCGGTCCAGCTCCAGTCATTATAGAGTTAAGCTGGGTTCGCACTTGCACATTTTGCACAAAGATCCGTTTTCGTCTCCATTGACTATCAGTGGTGACGGATGGGACTTGCGTGTGCATTCAGTTGTCACCGTTTTCCCACGGATCCCTGTGTCTGCATATTTTATCAGAAGCACAAAAACGTAACTTGTTGCAGTTTTGTGTCGTCTGAGAAACACGCAGGCACCGGGAGATGCACGGATCCACGGCTACATGTCTGGAATTAAAATGGAGTTCTATGGAGTACGGATCCAGGACAACACGGATCCGTGTGCAGGGATCCGTTCTGCTGACTGAGCATGCTCAGAAGCAAGGGATGTGCTGTATGGTAAAGTGATGAAGCTGTATGGGACCAGTATGCAGACATAATGTAGACTCCATGCTGTTCTGCCATACAGTGATCTTTCCCGCCTCACTAGAAGGGTTTGTGCCCTATTTTATGGTGTGTTATTGTTAATAAAATGTATTGGGAGCATGTATATGACATGGGGGCACCTGGTGAGGGGCTGCACGAGTGGGTCTACTTTCACACTAGTGTTTTGGTACGGTGCGTAGCAATCCTGATGCATCCTGGTCCAGACTGCATCCCTATACTTACTGTAACATAGGGAAGCATGGACCTGCGTCTGCATCAGGATTTTCCATGTGCTCCCAAAACGCAGCTTGTTGCGAATTTTGGGTGTTAAAAAAAATCTGCAGACATCCTGATACGTGGCAGCTCGTCCAAAAACATATGATTGTCAATGTAGAGGCACCTGAATCAGGATGCCTGCGTCCAATCTGCATGTGGATTTCATACTGCGCAGGCAGTACTCCCATCTCCTCTCTGCCCTGATCAGGATGCAGTTCCATCCATTTGCAGAAAAAACACGGATGCGGATAAATCGTGTCCAAGAGGGAATGACTACAGCCATGAAGGTGCGGACTACTAGTCTGGGGGAATAGATGTCCCACTGGGCTACTACTGGTTAATGATCAGATCACCAGTGACGATATGAAGCTATTATTACTGCACATGACTTTACTACAATGCAGTAATCGGGGAGTCAGGAGGAAGTGTTCCAGTTTGGGAACATGAAGGTTCTTTTCAGTGTAATATGGAAACAAAACTGACCCTAGTCCAAACCTTTTTGCAGGCTTATATTAGAAAGGAATACATGGTAAGACTGCAACCGAGGAGCAGGGGCCTGTTCACAAGAGCCGACAATCTGAGGAAACCACAATGCTGAAAACCAGTCTCTACTGCGTCACTAGATCCTTGGACAGGTGTATAATGAGGCCTCACTGTACAGGAGAGACCGGAGCGAGGACTGTGGAAAACGGATTTCTACTAAAAAAAGAGCCATTTAAAGAGCCAAAAGAGCCGGCTACTTATGGTGAGCAGAGCCGAATGAGCCGGATCACCAAAAAGAGCCGTACTCCCATTACTACTGCACTGCTCTCCTGTACTGGCTCCAGCCTACAGTCAGCATAGGAGACACAGCACAGAGAGCCTCTGAAATGCCGCTGCATTTCAGGGAAAAACATGCTTTATAAGTCACCAAGGACTAAGGCCACACAGGTGACTAGTCACACAGGCGGGTCCCTGGTGGCTTCTCCCCATCCTCTCCCACTGAGGGACAGTTTTCTTCCTGCGTGCGAGTCCAGGAACAGACCAGTCATTGGCAGCAGAAGGGGAGACATCAGACATGTTTTTCTCTGTGATGCTGCAGCGTTTCAGAGACAAACGTACCTGGCTGAGATCGTACAGCCGGTGCCGGACACGTGCTGCCCATGGGTCACACAGCAGGTATCAGCAGTCAGGGTCACTTTAACAGTATGTGTAGACGTTCAGTATTGGGCAGCGCGCTTTGGACGCAGTACATGTCCGCTCCGTCCAAAGCGCTGGCGGCTTCTGAACGCAGACGATTCCGCATGTGTTCATTGAACAGTGCGGAATCACTGTGTCCTATACATTGTACGGGGACATTTATCTTGCTG
>JARQOD010012125.1:0-20822 GCA_033576555.1 Oophaga sylvatica | reverse complement strand
GTCTAAACCGGGAAAAGTTGGAACGGGATGTGTTGTTGGTTTTGGGGTGTTAGCAGGAAACCCAAAAATTGTGAAAGTTCCCGTTCCTTCACACATGGGGGAGGGGGACAATCCTATTCCGGGTGTGAGGGTGGGGGCTTTTTTTTGGAAAGTTCCCCCGATTTTAAACCCCATCGGAGGGGGGACATCCCAGTATTCCAGGTGTAAAGGGGGTGGGAATTTTAAAAGGTATTAAGTTTTGGCGGGTACCGGTGGGCGCCCGGTTTTTCGGGTTTTGTGACTGGAGCTTGGGGTCAGTGCAATTGGTGGTTATCAGTTCCCAGGCGCTTTTTTGTGTAAGTTTCAAAAAAGGGGATTCATATTCTCCCGGGGGGTTGTTTCATTTGTAGTTTTCCCTATCTGTATTGGGTACTGTTGTTTTAAATTCAAAAAAGCAAGTTTTTTCATTTTTTTTAATCCCTATGAGGCAGCAGGAAAAACCCCCCCCTTGTAATCACGTTGCCCAATCTTTTTTTCTGGTTTTGTTTTTTTGAGTAGTGTTTGGTACAGGCGTGCATGAAAATTTCGGAATTCAGATAAACTGTATTCTTTTTTCTGTTTAAACCCTTTTTTTGTACGTGTTCAGTGTTGTGGACACAGCAAGAGAGGTATAAGAGGGAGGGAAGTGCCGCAGCAGCGGAAAAAAAAAAAAAAAAAAGGGAAGTTGTTTATGTCTGCTTATTCTCTCTGAATGTTTTTGAATCCCAGACAAAAGTCTTAAAAATTATTTTTTTTTTGTTTTTATCTTTTACAATCTTTTTTCCACCTTTTTTTTTTTTAAATTAGTGTTTTGTAAAAAGGGGTTTTTTTTTCTTGTCAATTTGCCGTGTCCCCCCCAAAGGGGGGTTATGCTGACCTAAGTGGGGTCTGATAATCCTCTATGGAGGTACGTTGATGGTACAGAGGTCCAGGCCCCCGCGTACCTATTTTTGTGAATCCCCGACCCCTGAATTGTCCCGAGAAGGGCCCTGATTTTCCCCCCCAAGGGAACGGGAAGGGAACTACCTCAACGTATAAGCGAACGGCAGTACAAGGGGTAAAAAAAAAAGACACCTTGCATTAAAAAAATACCACTACGGGGAAAAAACCAAGGGTAAGGAGATAAAAAATAAAAAGCGAAGAGAGGAGAAAACCAAAAGGTACTCTTAGCTTTAGACTTCTCAAATATGCCCCTTGTGGTTTCATGAATGCTTTTAAACTTCCCTAGCAGAAGGCAGGTATTTGAAGGAATCCAATTATCGCAACATTTTTGCAGTAGCGAGGTGGTCTTGTCCACCCTGAGAGAGGAAAAATTAACTCTCTCACTGCCAAAAAAACACCCGCAGCAGAACTCGCAGTGAGAAGTCGGGTGTGCAATCGCGACGATTTCGCAGGGGACACCCCCGTGACATAACCCCCTTCGAGAGGGGCCCCCGCCCCTCAGGGCCGGTTTTTTGGGTGAGTAGTGTGGGGGCCCCAATTTAACGTTCTGCTTTAAAATTCCCGAACAGGAACCCACGCCCTTTCCTCAGGACCATCCCCCCTCCAATAAACAAGGTATGAAGGGATCGGCGATTCGCGTGTCGATGACCTCAAACCTGGACTCAAGTTACCATTGATCACGGAGGAGGAGGTAAGGTGAAGGTTCCCCGGGCCCCCAAACCCTCTTAAGCAAGATTGGGGAAAAAGTTATGAATTTTAAATTGGGGGGAGGTCAAGAGGGGAAGCAACGGTTAATTATAGCATGTTTGTATGGCCCGATAAACCTGGGACCCATTTTCCAGGGGGGAAACCTTAAGTTTTTATTTTTGGTAGAAACCATCCAGTCGTTCACATTAGGTGGACCGACACTCCCCTCCTATCAGCCATACGTTGTATGGGTTTCCCCCATGACTAGATTATTCAGCATCCTCTCCACAGAAGAAAGTGCGACGAAAATTTTCCCTCCTGGGAAAACAAGAAGAGCTCCCCATTGAAAGTACAAAACTGGGGGTGAAAACCCATTGCCCCAAAAAAAAAGGGGACTTTCCAGTGGACTCGTCCGTATTATTTAGAGCAAAATTCCGCCAGAGGAAGAAAGAAGCCATCTCCCGGTTCTTGACAAAAAACCCGGAGATATGTCTCCAAGCTTGGTTCGACGCTTGTCTGCCCATTGGTGGCGGGTGAAAAGCCGATAAAAATGAAACTGCTCCCCGCCGTGTAAAAAATGCTTTCCAGAATTTGGACAAAAAATGAGCCCCCCGATCCGCCCATCGGAGGGTCCCCCGTAAACCCTTACAATTCCCCAATAAACACTGCGAAAGAGTTTTAGCTTAGGAAGAGCAGGAAAGCGATAAAATGTCCCATCTTGCTAAAAACCTGTCCACTACAACGAGTATGACTGTTTTACCGAAGATGCGGGAGGTCCGTTTGAAGCCCCAAACAGATGAGTCCACGGCGCTCCGGGATTTTTTAAAGGTAAGAGGGCCCCCGAGGGAGGGTATGTGGGGTCTTAGAGCACCCCAAAAACCTGAGGGGAAAAAAAGTTCCACCCCCCTTGTAAGTTTAGGCCCCCAAAAACCGGCGGAGAGGGATCCTCATTTTCTTTACTCCTGGGTGTTGCCAAAGCTGAATTATGGGGGCCCTGATCCCCTTTTGTGCAATGTTTGGAACAAACAGTTCCCTGGGGCCCTACAGGGGGCCCCCCTGAGCCCCAATCCTCCCCCTAAGCTCAGAGCATACTGCCCCCACCACCCCCCCTGAAGGCCGGAAGGGGTCCTCCGTTTCCCACCCCCGGGGAAACAGCGAGAAAAGCACCCGCTTAACTTTTTTGAGCCAGGACGATATGTGACGACAAAAAAAAAACCGGGTAAAAAAAAACGACCACCCAGCTTGTCGGGATTCAGCGTTTGCGGACTTAATTTGCAGGGTTTTTGGGTCGGTAATGACGGGGCCGGGTGGACTGCCCCCCCCCAAAAAATGATGCCACTCCTCAAAAGCCCAATTTAAAGGCAAGGTTCCCCTTTTCCCACATCTAATTCCTCTCAGCGGACGACAATTTTTTTTGAGAAGAAGGGTACGGATGCCATTTACCAGGGGGAACCTTGTGACAATATGTCCCCCCCCTCTCGGGCGTACCTCAAAAAATGAACGGCGTGAGCTAGGTTTTAATAAGTATGGGGTGAAGCAAAACATTTTTCAAAGAGGAAAAACCCCGACAAACCTGTCGCCCCCTTTTAAAAAAACTGTCCTTTTTTATCATGTTGTGAGGGTTTTTAATATGGGAAAAAATTACGAATGAATTTCGGTAGTAGTTAGCAAACCCAAGAAACGTTGTAAGCCCTTAAGATCCTCTGGGGAGATCCCAAAGAAACTCCCGCATTTCCCCGGGTCCTTTCGAAAACCCGGGGCTACACCGGAATCCCAAAAAAATGAAATTCCTGTACGGCGAACACCATTTCCCTTTGGGGGTACAGCTTATTATCCCGCAAGACTGTAAACTGCCCACATGCTCCCGATAGGACACAAGATCCCGGGGAGTAAATTAAGATTCACCCAATATTGACACAAACTGTCCCATTAGGTGGCGAAAGATGTCATTTACAAAGTGTTGAACACCGCCGGGGAAATTTACTCACCCCAAAAGGGCATGACAAGGTTCTCATAATGCCCCCGGAGTGTTAAAACCCCTTCCAACTCATCCCCCCTTATCCTAATGATTGTCGCCCCCTGAGATCCCCTTAGAGAAAAAAATTTGGCACCCCGTCTGATTAAAAAGATGGAATAAGTGGGACGGATACGGATCTCGGACCGTAAACCGATTAAACTACGGAAAACCAGGCAAGGGCGTAGGCCCCCTTTTTTTCTTACAAAAAAGAACCCGCGGCCCCGGGGAAGATGAAAGGGAAAAATGCCCCTTTAGTCGACTCTGAATTAAACCCTTTATGGGTTTCAGGACCAGAAAGGTTATAAAACCCAGTTTCGGTAAATTTGGCCCGGGGGCAAGTTAACGCACAGTCATATTCGGATGGGAGGTAGTTCTTTACACCCTTTTTTCTGAGAATACCCTCAAAAATCCACCAGAAATGGAGGTAAGGCCCCAGGAGCGACGCACCAATGATGTTTTTATGCAGTTTTTTTTACAGAATTTACTCCATTGGTTATCTCTTGGTTGCCCTTAATAAAGGGTTATGCTTGTTAAACCCAAAAAAGGCCAGCACTATAGGAGTAGGAAGACCCCCAAAAAATAACAAGACAACGTTCTTTATGAAGCCCCCCCTTGAAGTTTTTATGCATGCTTGCAAAAAAACTTCCCTGACGAGAAGTTGGCGTCGATGAGAATATGGGGACGGGGTTTGCCAACACCTCAATCGCATACCTTGAAACCCCGGGGGAAGCGGCATCCACCCGATTGCCCCCGGCCCCACTACCCAAAAGAACGATATCCTCTCAGTTCTCGCACCCCCCACCCCCGCGGCAGAGAAAATGAGAGAATTTTGGGGCGAATACTTACTCCCCGTTGCCCTCCACCACCAATTGGGTCAAAAGTTTTCGGCGACTTCTCACTCTGCAAAGGACGGAATGGAACCCCCCAAAAAAATGTCCTTTTTCCCCCGAAGAAAAAACTTTTGTTTTGTGGCACCCCCCGATTCCCCCCCCCGGAATGATTTCCCCCCAAAATTTTAGGCTCCTTGGGTGACAGGGGAACCTGATAAAGGGGCCCTTGAGGGAAAGGGGGAGTCATAAGGGGGGGAAGTTTCCCCCCACCTCTCCCGAAGACGTCTGTCAATGAATTGCAAGGGCCCTAGGGGTTCCAGTGGGCGTGGGGGGTCATACGTCCGCACATCCCTTTTAATTTTTCAGATAACCCCTTGACAAAATGGCTCCTAAGAGCCGGGTCATTCCCGGGGTCCGTGGCCACCCTAGGAACTCGAAAAGAAAATTTCCCCCGCGGACGATCCCCTGTGTATCCCCGTAATTTGTTTTAGAAAAGGGGACCCGATCCGGGGCTCATAACAAGACCCCGAGCGCAAAAAACCATCCATGACTGAAGAGCTGGGGGCCCCCGGGGGGAGCGAAAACCCCGGATTGGGGTCTCCTTGTAGGGCGAGATGGGGGAATCCCCACCTTTGTTCTTTACCCCCGATGGGCGAGGTCGGAGCCGAAAATACAATTTACATGCCCCCCAGAAAGCAAAAAACTTGTCCGGCCCCAGTGAATCTGTAGGGGAGCATTTTAGGGTTTAGGTCCGGCCTGCCCGGGGGGTAAAAACTTGGATTAAAGTCCGCCCCGCTCCATGGACAAATCGGGGAAATGCGGCTAGATGACTACTGGTTGGTGACTGGAGAAAATCTTTTGTGGTGGTAGTGTTGAGCTTCCCATACCGCAAGTATGGGTATCGGGCCGTTTCGCGTTATGGAATTTGTACTTAATTCCGATACTTTTTTCCTTTCGTATTCCCGGATCGGAAGTTCCCATAATTCTTTGGGGCAATGTGTTTTAGTAGCCAAAAGGAATCTCGAAGTGGGGGCCTCCCGTAAAGTGGGTATCTTAACTAATGGCATGGGTGTGATTGGTGCTGAAAAAAAATTTAGAAGCCTATAAAAGGCGCCCCGCCCTTTTGCGTCCTGTGCTGTGAAATCGTAAGGGACAGAACGTATCTGCTAACTTGAGGGAAGTTTCATTGCGTTTTTGACTACTGTGCTTGAGGCAGGTAGTTTCCAAAAAACTGTGTTAAAACTTTATTTTGCCCGTGTTGTTTTAAGCTCGTGCAAGGTGTGGTGTGACAGTGCAGGTGACGCTGCGTTTGTCTGCATCCACCCCTGTTTGTGGGCATTGCACGTGCCCTGATCTTTTTTTTTTTTTTATTTGTGGAATTGGTGCAGCTATTTATTAAAAAAATCAAATTTTAGTGTGCTGTTTCCATCCGTTAAATCTTTGGTTTAAAAAACATATGAACTACACAAAGGAGTTTTCACGATAGTGAATAGTTGTGTTCGTGTTCCTGCGTCTGTGGGGTTTTGATTTTTTGAGTGCAGTCACGCCCGTTAGTTCTTCCCCCTGCGGTTTTTTTTTTCGTGGGGTTTGTGTCACTCCCTATCCTTCAATTTTTCCCCTTAAATTTGGTGCTGCCCATTTTAGGGGAAAAAAATTTATCTATTGTGTGAGCGTTCATCCGTATAAATACATTGGTTGAAACATATAGAATAAAAAAGGGCTTTTCACAGATAGTGAATAGTTGTGTTTCGGTTCCTGTAGTTGTGGTTTTTCTTTTTGGGGAGTGCAGATTAGCCCAGTTTTATTAAAACCACTCCCGGTTTGTAGTCTGTGAGGTGGTACTGCTCACCTTCACTTTTTTTTAAATTTGGTGTTCCCCTTTTTTTAGTGGAAAAAAAACTAATTATTGTGTGACGCGTTCCCCCGTATCATAATTTGGTTGCAAAACTATGAACTAAAAAAGGAGCTTTTACAGTAGTAAATAGTTGTGTTTCAGTGTTCCTTTTTGTCTGTGGCTTTCATTTTGTGAGTGCGTTTTCGCTTTTTGTACTTAACACTGCGGTTGTAGTTGCTGAGCGTGTGTCCTGCCTACCCTTTCAATTTTTCTTAATTGGTGTGCCCCATTTTAGGGGAAAAAAAAAAAAACTAATTATTATGTGCGCGCTTCATCTGTATACAATACTTTGGTTGAAACACTATAGAACTAAAAAGGAGCTTTTCACAGTTTTGTAAATTTGTTGTGTTTCGTGTTTCACTGTAGTCGGAGCTTTTCATTTTTGAGTGCAGATTACGCTCCGTTTGCTTAACCTGCGGTTTAGTTGTGAGGTGTGTCATGTCTCACCCTTCACATTTTTCTTTTAATGGTGCTGCTCCTTTTAGGGAAAAAAAAAAACAATCTATTTTGTGTGCCCGGGGTTCCACCCGTATACAATACATTGGTTGAAAAACACTATAGAACTACCAAAGGAGCTTTTCACAGTTAGTGATATTTGTTTTTCAGTGTTCATGTAGGTGAGCTTTTTTTTGGAGTGCAGATTACGTCCAGTTTGTACTTAACCACTCCCGGTTGTGTTGCTGAGGGGTGTCATGTTCATCCTTCACATTTTTTTTTTTGGTGCTGCCCCATTTTGTGGAAAAAAAATCTAATTATTAGTGTGACGCGCTTCATCGTTAAAATATTTTGGTTGAAAAATATAGAACTACAAAAAGGGGCCCTTTCACAGATACTGAAAAATTTTTGTCTGCAGGGTTCTGTAGCTGTGGGAAAAACCCAATTGGGCCCTTAATTTTTGACTTTTTTTATAATCTACCAGATAAAGAAGTCGTGATAAGGCCGTGGCGTGGTCGAGCCGTGGTTTGCAGGGGGAAGGGGGGAAGTGGGGTTTTGTGGCTGTGCCGACCCGTGACACAGAAACCCCGTTTTCCCCGTGAGGTTTTTATGCGCTTTTTTGGTAGGGCTCGGACCCTGCTGGTGAAAAAACAAATTGAACCCGTTGTTGGTTGGATGGCAGCCAATGCTGCTTCATTCCTTCCCCCTCCTTGGCCCCACAGCACTGTTGAACAACATCAGTCTTTTTCACCCCCTGAAAAATTTGCCCAGGCAGTCAGAGGCTTTTTCAGGACCCAGCTGAGTCTCTGCTTCTGTTCTAGAATCTGTTGGGGGGAAAGGGGGGGGCCCCACCCAAGCAGCTTTGGGAAAGTGAAAAAAGAGGCAGAGCATGATGGAAAAGCGTGTTCTCTGAATCTGAAGGGCGGGGGCCGTGCGGGGGTCAGAAACCGCAGAAGATTGTGATGTGAGACTCGTTGCCAGTTTCTTTGAGCTGGTGGGCCCGAAAAAACCAACAACAGCAGGTGTTGGAAGAGGGTATGGTGGAGATGTGGGGTCCAGACCAAAATGGCGTGGGAACAGGAAGTGGTGGGGAGTTGAGGAAAAGGTTGCCCCAAAAGGTCCAACAGAGGGAGAGGTAGGGTGCAGACCGTTGTGTGCCCCCCAGTTTGGCACCCGTTGGAGCGTTCTCTTCAACAGCCAAAACGGGCGCCCCCAGGACTTGCTTGGGGGGTCTTTTTTGTACGTTGAGTGATATTTTTTTGTAAAGAAAGTGTGTAATCAAAAAATTTTAAAAAGGAAAAAGTGTCAGTAACCTTAATAAACAAAATGTGGAAACATTGCGGTCAAAGCACTTTGTGGTTAAAAAGAACATGGGATTTTGGCCAAACCTACAGCAGCACCTACATCTTCAGTCCTTTTGGGCCTCTTCCTCCAGTTCACACACAGGGGAAAGGTTTCCCTCAAAGGATGCCATGGAAAAACCCTTGTACTGTTGTCCAGGGGAAAAGTGTTTTTCCACCCAAGGTGCAATTTCCCCTGTCTCTACCCCCAGGCCACAAAAACCATCGGGTAGAAGGGATGGGATAAAAGCGGCCATTCGGCAAACCATCCACGAGAACAGGCTCTGAATGCTGTCATTGCAAAACCCCTGCCCCTTAAAATGCTGTCATTCAGGCGGTGGAGACTGACGTTTCGTGAATTAATGGCTTTGGGCGCCCCCAAAATAAATGTGCCAGCGATTTTTTTCGCGGAACCCGCCCCTGGTTAAAAAAGCATTTGGGGCAAAAAAAACATGCGCTATAAACCCCGTCAGTAGAAAGGTCCCTGCCCACGATGCGGGGCCAGTACCATGGCAGGGACGATCCTTTTTCATCATGCCTTGGGTAAATGTTTGGAGCGGTCGTTTGCGAGGGGGGCGCTGTCGTGTTCGAACCCCAAGGATTGCCGGAACAAGTTGTCCACTTTGACCCCTTCCTACTCCATTTCCTGAATCTTCGTGAGGACGTCACGGTCTCCCTCCCATGGAAACCGTGGACGTTACCTGATGCGACCGATATGAGCACCCCCGGGGCCCAAACGGCAACCCCGTTCTGAAAATTAAATTCCATGGGGAATCGAAGCCACCAAAACGCAGGAGGTTGGATGCCATCAAGAGGAGAGGAAGTGTGGTTTTGCCAGCGAATCTCCGCCAGGTTTTGGGGGTGTGACAGGCCGAAATTGGTGGCGCTTTGGGGCCCTTTGGAACCCCATATACTGTCTGGAAATGTGCTCAATTTGGGGTGCGAGTTTTTTGAGGGGGACATCCGGTCTTGAGCACTGCGCACAAAGGGCCCCCCTAGAGTGCGTCACTTGCGACGTTCCCGCAGGCCCGATCGGCATTGAGCTTGCAAAAGCAGATTGCGCTTCCCGAACATCGATATAGTGAGATCCCCCAGGTGGAATTTTTTCCCTTAATAGTTGGAGCGGTTTTGGGGGCGCAGCCAGCAGTTATGGGTTTTCAGCGCATAGGGGCAATCAACACGCAATTGCGCCGCCCCACTTTTACCATTTAAGGGTGGGCCATTAAGGACTGTGCCGTTTTGCGTGGTTTGATGAGTAAGCGGATGGCGAGGCAGGTGCACTAGTCGCCTGACTGTCCCCCTTATTGTGCTTCAAAAAAAAACTGAAAGCAATAAGGGATGGGGTTTTTTGGAAAGAGGTGGAGGATGGGGCCAAATTCCATCCCCTTTGGGAAAATCAGGAAACGGGTTCCTAAAAAAGGGGCTGGGCAGGGCCACTTTGTGAGGGGATGGGAGGAGGAGTCAATGGGGGGAAGACATCGTCCAGAGGGAGGTCCCAAAACGTTGTCAGTATGTAGGCGGGGTGGGGGGATGCAGGCAGGCAGAGATAACGCCCTTTCAGAGGACAGCGTTTCTTTTCCGTTGGGGTCTGCGCAATGGGTTTATTTTAGCTGCGTGCCTAAGAAACGACCGCCCCTGCCCACATTCTCACGACGTTGATTTTTGGGTGTACACCCCTGGACCCTCGCTACCGGGACAAAGTCAAAAACCTCTCACACCGTTGAAACGGGAGGGGAAAATGCGGGGAGTACCCAAGCAATGGTGCAATCCTAATGTTTACCTTATGCGAGAGCCCCTGCTGCTATGCTTTACAAAGCAGTTTTGCGTCGAGGGGGTAGAGAGCTCTGCAAAAAGAGGGAGCACACGCGTGCCTCTGCCGGGAAGACCTTTTTTTTAAAAAAAATGGCAAGTTTTTGGCAGCGCCCCCAAATGTTACCATCCCAGAGGGGTCAGTCAGGGGGGGAACGTATCGTCGATGGTGACAGACTATTGGCTTTGCCTCAGTGTACTCCCAGATGGCTTTCCCCCTTCAGTTTTGGGCTTAAATGGTTTTGGGCCAAAGGTTAGCCCCGTATGCATTGGAGGTTTTGGCTTGCCCTGTGCCCGTGTATTATCGGAGCGCGGGCTTTTGGCTGCAGGGGTGTACTAACGACCGGCGAGGGACTATCCCCGATATGTAGACGGTTCTTTTCTGAAATGAACAAGGATGGATTTGAGAATTTGTCTGTCCGTTTCAGATTAAATAAAATGGTTCGCAACGTTATCCTGTCTCCCGTTTGTTCTCTTTTACCACTGAAAATCTCTCCTGGGTCCAAAAATGCCAGTTGCTGCTCAGAAATGTGTGTCCACAGAACAAAACCAAGCTCTTGTTAGGGGGTCGTAACGCGCTGTTCCCTGCTTGTCAACGGCAAAAAGTGTCTGTTCCGCACATGGAAGAAAAAAAATGACCAAATGCTACAAATGGGAAGGCCGTCACCCCGTTGTTTTGCTGAAAACATGAAATTGTAAGTTTTGCGGCTAGAATGATAAATTTTTTGAAAAAAATATGGACAAATATATTTGTCATCAAGCGATATCTGAATGTCTTTTTAAAAAAGGTCAAAAAATAAAACTAGTTACTCTTCCCCTTTTTAATTAAAGTAAAAGTAATTTAGATTTTGAATTTTTGCTTTTAAAGGAATTTATTGTACCTGTAAAATAATGCACTCTGGATGTGAAACATTAATCCTCATCTATCATACGGTTTTATTTTTTGCAGACATTATAAAAAACCTATGTGCCAACTGTAATTCAAAAACCTTTTTGAAATGGCCAGCAGTAAAATGGTAAAAATGTAATATAAATTTTTTCATTGAAAAGGCATATGCATACTGACAATAGGTACTTATATAAGTGCTGTTGAAAAAAACCCCCAAAAGATATAAAAAAATACGGTTATAGGTTCCAGTGATAGTTACTCATGGGGGAATGTTTATGTAATTTTTGTATCTCAAAAAAGTCAGCGTCAACATTGGTTTTTAGCTTGACATGTTTAAAAAGGGAACGTAATTTTTTGGGGTTTTCTTTGGTTTAGTATTAAAATTAAATTATTATGTGTATTTTTTTGGGCCCCGGCGCAATAAAGCAGCCTAACCCCCACATTTTTTAGTCAGTAATTGCCACCGTACCTACCCCACGGGACAGTGGAAGGTAGTGTTGACGGATAAAGCTTTTCGCAAAAGACATTCTTTTACCCCCTTCAACATTACAAGCAAAAAAAAGCATGATTTCGCCCCGACTTTTTTGGCGTACGTTTAAAAATCGGCATTACCATCGAGGCTGTCCATGTGGATTTAAGAATGAATTACCCCTTTTTATCCCTAGCCTTTTTTTCACCAATTGCAGGCACCACTTAAAATTTTGAAAACAATGCCAAAATTTTTTTAAATGGTTATTTTTATTGTAATTATTGTGCATAAAACACTTTTTTGGTCCTGTGGACATGTCAACATGCTATAGAAAATTTCGATTTTTGAACTTAAAAAATTTAAAATTTTCTGTGATGTACATAAAATTTCGTGATGAGATGGTGACTATTTAAAAAAACCATGCTTTTTAGTTATGTTTTAAAATTGCGTTCCCTTAAACTTACAAAAAAAAAAAAATTTTTTTTTTCTTAAATTTTCAACACTATATTTTGTTACCCAAATTTTTTGGGTGTTTTGTTGTTCCATTTATTTTTTTGGGATGTGCATATATGCGTTTTTTTGTATTTTCTTTATTTTTCCTTCTTGAAAAATTTGAAAAACAGTGTATCTTTTTAGTGTTAGCGTAGATAGAAAATATTTGCTTCAGAGTAGCGTGGTTTCTTTTTTTTATGGAAACTGAAAAGATGGAAACAAATTGCAAGCTTTCAAGGCTTCAGTTTTCTCAGGGGAAAGCTAACTAAAAAATTTTTGCATAATATTTTTTAACAAAGGACAAGGAATATTGCAATAGGTAAGACAAGTAGTGACGTGTACCCGAACTGTCATTATTAAAGGGATGAAATAATATTTCAAACAGTTCCTAGTAAGGATAGAAAGTTTGTTTTCCCCTTCTTTGGGCGATTTTTTGGGGTTTTCATGCCCTGGAAGGGCATAGACGCGTTTTTAATTGATTAGAATGACAAAAAACCCTGTGATCTATTATTCCCAACCTAACAGTGTAAAAGGTCATGATGAGCTTATATTCTGAAACCTTTGTGTTTCTCTATTTAAATTTTAATTTTAAAAACAGTAATTCATATCATGTGCTATGACCGGGCATACAAAAGTCTTTTGCCACAGCTAAATTCTTAATTTATTGTGATTTTTGTGGCGCTGAAATTCATCCTTGTTTCCTTTTTGGGGCCCGGTTCCGCTGGTGAACGGCAAAAGCCCTGCTCCTCCCCCTGTTCTTTTCCCCCCTTTTTTTTACAACACCCCCAGTTGTTTCTCGGAAGTGGTTGAACAGTCTACACTTGCCCTGGTTTGGGGTTCAGAAATGTCAGGTTCCCTGCTGTTGAACGGAAAAAAAAGTCCTGCTCCCTCCACCCTGTTTCTTCCATCCCTGGGTTAAACACGCCCAGTTGTTTCTGGAAGTGCTGTTAGCACAGTCTACACTTGCTCCTGTGTTACTGGGGTTCAGTAATGTCAGCTGTTCCCCTGCTGTGTGAACGGCAAAAAGTCCTGCTCCCTCCCCCCTGTTCTCTTCTCATCCTGGGTTACAACACCGCCAGTTGTTTCTCGGAAGTGCTGTTAACTGTTAACACTTTGCTCCCGTGTTACTGGGTTTTCAGTATGTCAGCTGTTCCCCTCTGTGAACGGCAAAAGTCCTGCTGCCCCCCACCATGTTCTCTTCTCACCCCTGGGTTACAAACCCCGCCAGTTGTTTCTCGGAAGTGCTGTTAGCACAGTCTACACTTGCTCCTGTGTTACTGGGGTTCAGAAAATGTCAGCTGTTCCCCTGCTTTTGTGAACGGCAAAAAGCCCATGTCCCCTCCACCCTTGTTCTCTTCTCATCCCTGGGTTACAAACACCCCCCAGTTGTTTCTGGGAAAAGTGCGTTAGCACAGTCTACACTTGCTCCTGTGTTACTGGGGTTCAGTAATGTACTGTTCCCTGCTTTTGTGAACGGCAAAAGCCCTGCTGCCCCCACCCGTTCTCTTTCACCCCTGGGTTCAAACACCGCCAGTTTTTCTCGGAAGTGCTGTTAGCACAGTTAACACTTGCTCCCGTTTACTGGGGTTCAGTAATGTCAGCTGTTCCCCTGCTGTGTGAACGGAAAAAAGTCCTGCTGCCCCCACCATGTTCTGTTCTCATCCCTGGGTTACAACACCGCCAGTTGTTTCTCGAAGTGCTGTTAGCACAGTTAACACTTGCTCCCGTGTTATGGGGTTCAGTAATGTCAGCTGTTCCCCTGCTTTTGTGAACGGAAAAAAAGTCCTGCGCCTCCACCATGTTCTGTTCTCATCCCTGGGTTACAACACCGCCAGTTTTTTCCCTCGGAAGTGCTGTTAGCACAGTTAACACTTGCCCGTGTTACTGGGGTTCATAATGTAGCTGTTCCCCTGCGTGTGAACGGCAAAAAGTCCTGCCCCCTCACCATGTTCGTTCTCTTCCCTGGGTTACAACACCGCCAGTTGTTTTCGGAAGCTGTTGCACATCAAACTTGCTCCTGTGTTACTGGGGTTCAGTAATGTCAGCTGTTCCCCTGCTGTGTGAACGGCAAAAAGTCCTGCTGCCTCCCCCTGTTCTCTTTCTCATCCCTGGGTTACACACCGCCAGTTGTTTCTCGGAAGTGCTGTTAGCACAGTCTACACTTGCTCCTGTGTTACTGGGTTCAGTAATGTCAGCTGTTCCCCTGCTGTTGAACGGCAAAAAGTCCTGCTCCCCTCCACCCTGTTCTCTTCTCATCCTGGGGTTACAACACCCCCAGTTTTTCTCGGAAGTGCTGTTAGCACAGTTAACACTTGCTCCCGTGTTACTGGGGTTCAGAAATGTCAGCTGTTCCCCTGCTGTGTGAACGGCAAAAAGTCCTGCTGCCTCCACCATGTTCTCTTCTCATCCCTGGGTTACAACACCGCCAGTTGTTTCTCGGAAGTGTGTTAGCACAGTTAAACTTGCTCCGTGTTACTGGGGTTCAGTAATGTCAACTTTTCCCCCCTGCTTTTGTGAAGGGCAAAAAGTCCTGCGCCTCCACCCTGTTCTCTTCTCATCCCTGGGTTAAACACCGCCAGTTGTTGTTTCTCGGAAGTGCTGTTAGACAAGTTAAACACTTGCTCCCTGTTATGGGGTTCAGTATGAGCTTTTCCCTGCTGTTGTGAACGGCAAAAAGTCCTGCTGCCTCCCCATGTTCTCTTCTCATCCTGGGTTAAAAACCCCCGCCAGTTTTTTTCTCGGAAGTGCTGTTAGCACAGTCTACATTGCTCCTGTGTTACTGGGGTTCAGTATGTCAGCTGTTCCCCTGCTGTGTGAACAGCAAACAGTCTGCTGCCCTCAACTTTATTTCCATGGGTACCTTCTGCTACCCATCCGGGTTCCAGTACGTCACTGGTTCTCCGCAGTGCCTTTGGCGTAGGTGCCTCCATGTCGGTATCCGAGTTCCAGCAACGTCTGCTGGTCCTTGGTAGTGCTTTGGAGCACAGGTACCTCCTGCTTAGTAACCGTGTCCCAGTAACGTCAGCTGGCCCTCGGTTGTGCCATTGGCTCTTTTCCTTCTGCTGACCCTCCGGGTTCCAGCACAGTCAGTGGTCCTCGTTACTTTCATTGGCTCTTGTACTTCTGCTACTCATCCGGGTTCCAGTACCGTCAGCTGGTTTCCGCAGTGCCTTTGGCCTAGTGCCTCCATGTCGGTATCCGAGTTCAGCAACGTCTGTGGTCCTTGGTAGTGCTTTGGAGCACAGGTACCTCCTGCTTAGTAACCGTGTCCCAGTAACGTCAGCTGGTCCTCGGTTGTGCCATTGGCTCTTTCCTTCTGCTGACCCCTCGGGTTCCAGCACAGTCAGCTGGTCCTCGTTCTTCCATTGGCTTTTGTACCATCACCAACAGGACAAAGAAGGTTAAGACAAACTACAAGATACAGAACAAGAGACAGAAGAACAATAAGCAGAAGATCAAAAAGCAGAAGAACATTAAGTATAAGACCAAAATGAAGAGCAAAATATATGCTCTAAATTCTAAGCAGAAGAAGACTAAGCAGTGTATGGGGGTGAGTCCGTTCCTCCTCTGTGGTGCCCCTGGAAAATGCCTGATGCTGCTGCAGGCTAAACTGAACGGGACAAATACTGTTTGTAATTAAAATCTTTTGTGACAGCAAGAACGGAAGGATGAAAATTCAGAGTTTTACAGATTACAAGTACAGGAATGTCTGTCACAAATAAGAATATGATGAAAAGGATGAATAGGAAGAAGATGAAGAAGTAGAATATGAAGAATAATAACTGTTTAATAAGAACAATATAAGTAATGTTAACAAAAGATGAATAGCAAGAAGTTTTAGAAGATTAATAAGGTGAAGATGAAGAATAATTTGATGAGAAAGATGATGCTGCTGAAAATTATGAAGGAGAAAGTGTGTGAAAAGTTAAAAAGGTGAAAGACATGGAAGTTGTGAAAACAGACATATTTGACAAATAGAAAAAGGTTAAGAACATTGTCAATTTGTTCGTCAATCGAACGTATTTCCTAAAAATAAATAAATAAATGCTATTCCATTGGATTGGGTCAAACATCTATGCCTTTAATGTCTCCTCACCTCCCCCAATACATTCTACATTACTCTTTCTTGTTTTCCTTCATGTACAATTAACCAACAAGACAAGAATGGTTTTTTTTTTAATTTCGATATTTTGTTCCCATAGACTTACATGGGACTTCCGGTATCGGTATCGGGTATCGCCGATATTTTAGTGATATCGGCGATACCATTACGATTCCGATACTTTAGGATATCGGAAAGTATCGCTCAACTCTGTGGTCGGTGAAAATGTCACGCTGTCTCTGCATACAGGAGGACCGGGGTCTATGCTGACCCTAAGCTGGGGTCTGACTAATCCCTCTACCTGGAGGTACTGTTGATGGTACAGAGGTCCAGGCCGCCAGCGTAACCCTATCTCCTGTGAATCCCTGACACTGTAATCTAGTCCTGAGAAGGACCCTGATTACCACCACGGGAACGGGAAGGTAACTACCTACACACAGTATAAGACGAACGAGACAGTACAAGGGGTAAAATAAAAGACACTTTGCATACAAACTACCACTACAGAGGGAACACCAACGGGTAAGGAGATAAATAATAAAGCGAGGAGAGGGGAAAAACACAACAGGTACTCTTAGCTTTAGACTTCTCAATATGATCCGCTCTGCTGGTCTGCATGAATGCTTTCACCGACACTTCCTAGCAGACAGGCAGGTATTTGAAGGAATCCAATTATCGCAACATTAATTGCAGCTGAGCGAGGCTGGTCTTGTCCAGCACAGAGAGAGGAAGAATTAACTCTCTCACTGCCGAAAAACCCCAGCAGCAGAAACTCAGCTGTGAGAAGTCAGGGTGTGCAATCGCGACGATCTTTCGCAGCGACACACCGTGACACCTTGTTGTTTTTTTTTAGAGTTTTACTTTAATACATTTTTTCCCTCCCCTTTTTGATCAGCTTTTTGCTTTTTGGAGTTTTTACTTGGTCACTCTTTTTCCTAGAGTTTTACTAAACTGTGTAGGGTTTTCTTTCCTTTTTTCTTTTTAAATCTAACTCTTGTTTTTAAAGTTTTTCTTTTAAGTAAATTTTTAAATAATTTTGGAGAGGTTTTTTCTAATCAACTTATTTTAGAGTTTATTCTCCAACCATTTTTTGAATTTTTAATCACCTTTGTTGAATAGGTTTTTGGAATAGACACAGTACGTGAGAATCGAAGGGCTAGGCATGTGAATAGAAGGTCAGAGTACGTGAGAATCCAATGGACGGGCAGACTACGCTGCACAATGAATTAAATGTTTTTTTTTTTTGAAAGGCACAGGAAAGTTTGTTTTTAGATTGCCGTCTGCTATAAAGAGCAGTGGTGGTCTTGCATCGTGTAGAAGGTACAGCAAGTTATTTGAACGGACCAGGAAGTGATTTTTATGTGAATAAGATTGAAAGGTGTTAAAGAAGCATTGAAATCGTCTGTGAGAAAATGATCACGGACATGTCACAAGAGCAGAGCTTAGAGTCTCACACATCAGATGTCCACCATATGGAGACACGGGACAGATGTAGTCTGCTCTCATTGAAGAAGGAGCCTTGTGCAGAGAAAAAACGCTCCCGCCTCTCTCCATAGGGAGAAGGCATTTTTGCTTCAACGGTCCCTCTCAAGCATCGCAGGGGGGACACCCTCTTCTCTCTTCTCTCAGTCCCTTTTTTTTTCCTTTTTCTTCAGATTTCTCTCCTCTTTCCTCCTGCCATTCCTCTCTATCCTTCTTTCCCTATCATTCCTTCTTTCCCTCCCTCACATCTCTGACACATCCATTTTCTTCTTCTTCGTCTTCTTCTTCTTCTTCTTCTTCTTCTTCTTCTTCTTCTTCTTCTATCTCTTCCTTTCCATCTCTCAAATCTCTATCTCCTTCTATCTCTTCTTCTTCTTCCCTTACTCTCAAATCTTCTTCTTTTTCTTCTTCTACTTCTCCCCCTCCATCTTTTCTCCTCCTCCATCTTTCTCTCCCTCCCCTCCTTCACTCTCCTCTCTCTCCCCTCCATCTCTCTCTCTCTCTCCCTCCTCCTTCATCATCTCTCTCTCTCTCTTCTCACCACACCCTTCTCCCCCCCTCCTCTTTCCTCCCCCTCCATCACACACCCCACTTTTTCTCCCTCACACCTCCCTTCTCTTCCCCTTTTTTTTTTCTCCTTTGTTATCAACTGGGTCAACGCCCAATCAAAGCAATGTGGTGTCTCTGTACTCAGTGCCTCCAGCACAGGGCACCCTGTCTATCCCAAGCACAGTACAAACATTGCAAGACATTATATCAGGAGAAGAAAGTGCAAATCTCCCTACACAAAACGCTGCAGGTAGCCCCCAGACACAACAGCTAGCAGAGCCCACAGCCGGGGCTTCACAGGGGGGGAAGTGTAGCTACAGACACAAATGAGGAACCTCAGTGCGAGCAGAGCTGCCAGCATGGAACTGTGACACTGATCCACCGCAGCCTCAGCCAGTGTATGCACCAAGGACACCATGTCACTTCTCATCTGATGAAGATGAAGATGCAATGTCACACATGCTGCCCAATACTAGGGAAGAAAACCCACAAGCACCAATAGGGCAGGGACAGGTAGAAGCACCATCCTATGAGCCCTTCATCCCAAGCCAGGTGATCAGTATGCTGCCAGACCCAGGAATACACCCCATGCCATTTTGCCAAAAATGCAGCAGATCCAGCGAACGTATGCAGCAGCCTGGATTGATCTCTGGGCCGTAATGGAAATAAAGCAGGTGATGCCTTCTGGCCAATTATGAGAGAACACTTCAAGCTTCCAGCAGAATTAGATGCGTATGCCTGGGAGACAGGACCAAAGCTAATTGAGCAGCTCAGAGAATGGGCCAAAAGCAGACTGACAAGACAAGCTCTCAGCCTACATGTCACGAGCCGGGACCAAACAGAGTCTGTAGAGGAGTTCCATGACAGAGTGATGCGAGTGTTTCAAGATTTGGGCCTCATTAACCCATGATCAGACACACAGACGGATGTTGGCACAGGCTTTTGTGCATGGACTGAGAGAACCAATCAGGAAACTACTGGTAGTAGCCAGGCCTGAGTACACGTCAATTGCAATGGATACCCTGCTTGCAGTAGCAAAAAGGATTGAGTCCCGCTGGGACAGAGGGGATGTCCAGTGTTACAACTGTGGCGAGTTTGGTCATTTCCAGAACCGGTGCAGAACACCGACTTCGCCCAGAAGAAGAAGAAACACAGAAAAGCAGTGTAGAACCCCGTCCATAGGACAGGAGCACGCCAAGTCCACAGGGAACCCCACCAGTGGGACCAATATCCTGAGAGTGGATGGCGTAGTCAGATCTATTTCTTGTGGAACTCCGCAACCTCACCTATCTATCAGAATCTTCTGTGTCCTGCATGGGAATTGATGGTCAAGTCAGATATTTCCAGATACGAAGCCCCTGAGCATGTGGACTCAGCCAGAACACTCCATCATGTCCCAGTTTGTTGTGTCAAAGACCTGCACCCTCAACCTATTGGGAGTGGACCTACTGCAGAAGCTGAAAGCGACCAGAGTGTTCCAGGAAGATGGGACCATGACACTTTCTTCACCCTGACCCATGAAGAAACAGGAAACCTCAAACAACCACACTGCAGACCTATCACAGGAGGTGCTGGACATAGTACCAGACAGCCACTCCATCACCCAGAGTCAAGATGTCTCTGACCAACTGAAGGTCTAAGTGAACTCGCCTAAGAAGACTGCCTGAGAACTTTGACATTGGCCAGGATATTCAACTCAAGAAGGACCCTACTCGCTTCATGGAATGGCAACACCACATCCGGCTCCAACGCCAGAGGTTCATCTTTGCAAGCACCAGGAGGTGCCCCCTGCAATCAACCAGTTCACCAGGCCCTAGACCGGCAAAAGGCCACTCAGCTCTTCAAACTTGTGCACAGATACTGACCTGAGACCGAGCTGGAGAAAAAGGAACAACTGATGGCCCGTGCTGAGAAAAAAGTAGCCGGTGAAGGAGATGTCCAACAAGAAGACCCCCTGTGATCAGAGCAGGTGCTAACACAGTGACTGCCTTGGTGGAGAACAAGAAAGCCAGCTGGTCGTCATCTCTCATGATGTGGATCCTAGTAGACGGCTTGTTTTCCCGCCAGCTCTGTGCCGGGAGATGGGAGTCCCCTGCCGCATAGTGAAGGACAAGGCCAAACTGGGCTGCCTCGCCCATCGGAATCAATCCCAGCTTTCCACAGTGAAGAAAAAGACTGTAAAACCCCACTGAGTTCAGTATGGTGCAAGGCCTGGAGGCCGTGAAAGAGGCTACAGTACTTGAAACCCCAACAGTGCTGAACCCGCGCACTCTGCTCTCAAAAGTCCCAGTCACCGCAACGGTATTCACGGTGATCAACCTGGCCAGTGCCTTCTTCAGTGTTCCCTCCACCTGGATGACCTGTTTGCTTCACGCACCAGTGCAGTGCATATGGACAGTGATGCCTCAAGGTGCTCAGAACAAGCTCTTCAAGTTTCACCAAGACAATGTCCTCCTTCCTCGTCAACTGGATTGCAGAATATGCAGGAGTCACTCTTCTACAACACGTGGATGACCTTCTCTTTTGCGTGGTTGACATCGATACCTGCACAGTCCATTCCTTGTTCCTTGAGGAACAGCAACGCAAGGTCTGGAAGAACAAAGTCCAGTGGTGTCAGAAGCAAATTACATCCCTGGGACACTGTATTGCCACCAGACTAAACACCTATCAAATGACTGGAAGATCATTGTGGAGAAGATGGCTCCCCCAACAACTCGAAGATGCTGCAGGCCTTCCTTGGTCTAGTGTCGTAATGCAGAACATGGATCCCTGATGCCTCAGTCCTAATGCAGCCTCTGTGCGCTTGCATCAACGCAACCCCGCTCCTTCTATCGGAAGCAGCCTTCAACTTATTCAGGAAATTGGAA
>JARQOD010012124.1:0-20825 GCA_033576555.1 Oophaga sylvatica | reverse complement strand
ACTTCCAATCCAAAACAGGATTATGAGTCTGTAACCAAGGAAAACCCAGTACAATAATGCCATGTAAATTATGTAACACCAAAAATTTGCAATTCTCTTGGTGGTCCGGGTCAACCCTTATTATCACCTGGGTCGAAAACTGGGGTTTATTCTCTGCCAAAGGGGTAGAATCAATACCCAGCAAAGGAATAGACCTCCACAGGGAAAACCACCATTTCCATTTCCATGGGAAAACCACAACGTTTGGCAAAATCAAAATCCATCAAGTTTAGAGCTGCTCCTGAATCAACAAATGCTTGAGCCGAAAATGTGGACACAGAGCAAATCAAGGTAACAGTCAAATGAAATTTAGTCTGAACATTACCCAAAACAACTGAGCGTGCAAAACGTCTTCCCGCTTAGGGCAGACGGAAATAGTATGAGAAGCGTCTCCACAATAGAAGCACAACTTATTACGCTTTCGAAATCTCCACGCTGAGCCCCAGATACCACTCCATCACACTGCATGGGCTCAGGGGCTGGCTCGAAAGGCATCACCACCTCTCACATATTTCTATGCTCACGTAAGCGTCTGTCAATTAGAATAGCTAATGACATAGAGTCATTGAGACCAGAGGGAACAGAAAATCCCACCATAACGTCCTTTACAGTCTCTGCCAGACCCTTCCGAAAAAGAGCTGCCAGGGCATCATCATTCCATTTAGTAAGGACTGCCCACTTTCGGAATTTCTGACAATATAGCTCTGCAGCTTCCTGACCCTGATTCAATGCCGACAAGGTTTTCTCAGCTTGATCAGTAACATTAGGTTCATCATACAACAACCCCAGAACCGAAAAAACATCAACATCAGTCAAAACAGGATCCCCAGGTGTCGGGGAAAAGGCCCAATCCTGAGGGTCGCCGCGCAACAGAGAGATGACAATTTGAACCTGCTGTTCTGTGTTCCCCGAGGACTTAGGTTTCAGGGCGAAAAACAACTTACAGTTATTTTTAAAATTCAAAAATTTAGACCGATCCCCAAAAAATAAATCCGGAGTAGGGATCTTAGGTTCTACAGCAGACGACTGAGTGAGATAGGCAGAAATATTCCGAACTTCAGCAGCATGCTGCTCCACACGATCAGACAAATGCTTGATTTCCATTGCAGAAAATGTCCTCCTACAGCCCCCAGAGATAAAGAGGAAAAAATACACACACAAAAAAAAAATTCTGACTACTTTTTTTTTTAACTATTTTTCCCTTCTGTTGAGTACTATAGAATTTTCAGTAAGGCCAGTGATTCTGTTATGAATTGGTAGCTGAGGAGGAAAGGAGCAAAAAACAGCCAAGGCAGCAGAACACCTTAGAGGTTGGGAACTAATGGGTTGCAGATCCCTAAACTAACCGCACAACTAGAAGCAGCCGTGGGACGTACCTACACAGCCGGAGCGCTAGCTACACCTAAAGATAGAAAAGGAAAGTTAACTGCCCCGGAGTAGAGCCCCAAAGGAATAGAAAGCCCCCACACATATAATGGCGGTTAGACAAGACGAAATACAAACGCAGGGAGAAAATAGAGTGAGCAAACGCTGGGGCCAAACACTGCCTAGATAGGACAGGACAGGACAGAATACTATCTGCTACCCAGCAAAACCCTAGAAAAACTTCCAACACTTCTGATTTCAAAAATGCTGAGATCACACGATCTCGCCACCCGCTAAATCAGATCTCCGGTGTGAACAAGCGGCTAACCCGCAGCCACTCAAATAGCAGGGACAGAGCAATGGAACAAATAAACAGTGGCTACTGAAAAACAGAGAGTAGAACAGGCCCCTGGAGGGGAACCTGGCTAACCTCCCACAAAGGTGCAGACAAAAAATGGAAATAGCAAACACAATAGAAACAAGCAGAAACTATCTTATCTGAAAGTAGCAGACGAAGGCAAGACACCAGCTGACTTCCAAATGACCAAGGAAACAACAATTGATCACCGGCGAGGATCATGGGAAGGCAGCTCACTTATATCAGCCCAGTCCGTCTCTCCTGATTGCCAGTCATCGCTCGCAGGTGATGGATATCAACTATTCAACACTGGTTCAATACCCTCAGCAACCACCAGAGGGATCCCCATCTCAGAAGTCATTTCCAACATGCTCACAACACCTGCTCCACTGTCCACAAGCACCGGTATACCCTTAGTTACCCCACCAACCACCACTTCAGTAGACAGGGTACACTGAGGGGAAAATTTGGCAAAATATACACTCCCTGGTTGCCTCCCTCCACACGACCAGGGGTGATGTGGCTTTTTAGATGGTACTACTTTGGCGTGAGCTGGGCAGACCCCGATAAAAAGACCAGTCTGCCCACAGTAAAACCATGCCCACACCACGATGAACCGCAGGCAACCCCGTTTGGGAACTAACTCCTCCCACCTGCATGGATTCGTCCACCTGCTCAGGTGTGTCCTCCTCCCTAGCAAGGACTTCAGGGAGCACATTTGGTGTATGCCTCTCCCTCAAGCGTCTATCCACCCGGATGGCAAGGGACATGGCGGCTTCCAATGACCTGGGGGCGGCGTACTGCACCAGAGTATCCTGCAACCTTGGTGACAGACCCTGCACAAAATGACTCCTAAGGGCAGGATCATTCCACTGTGTCAGTGGACCACCTCCTGAACTCTGAGCAGTACTCCTCAGCCAACTGGCTCCCTGCTTGATTTTACAGAGTCGGGATTTCACCAGGGAGACGCTATCAGAATCTCCCTACACCAGCGCCAGAGCCGCAAAAAACCCAACCACCAACCAAAAAGATGGTGAATCGGTCTGCAGGGAGAAGGCCCAGGATTGGGGATCACCCTTTAGAAGAGATATGATGATTGCCACTCATTGTTCCTCACTCCTTGATGAACGAGGGCGGAGCCTGAAGTACCACTTGCAGGCCTCCTGGAAAACCAAAAATGTATCTCTCCTCCAGAAAACCTGTCAGGGAGAGATATCTTGGGTTCTGGTTGAGCCTGCATCTGAGCCGAGGCCTATAACCCCACCAACTGCTGCACCACCTCACCACGCAGACCCTTAAGCTTATCAGTGAGGGTCTGGAGCAGTTGTGCAAAGGCCTGCATTTGGGCCATGGCTCACCAGAGAAAAAAAAATGTGTCGGTTGGTTATAATGTCACAAAGTGACTGTCCTTATGTGACACAACCCAACGGTTTGTCGGTCACAAAACGGCACAACACACAAGGGAACACCAGGGACACAATTACAATGGTAGGCCCTACGATAGGGAACGAGGGAATGGTCACCTCTGCACTCAACTAAGGATGTGTTCTAATCTTCCTTTCATCCCTATATGGGTTCTTTCACCCCGTTGCCGAGCAGGATAGCTAAACCCTCACTTGCCCTGCGCTAATCCCTAAATAGGGAGCTGGCAGGTGAGCGGCACTAGTCCCACTACTGTATATCTCTTCCGCCACCTGTCTCTGTGGATGGTCAAACTAAGTATGAAGTGGAACGGATTGTTGATTCTCACATGGTACGCAGTTCGCTTCAGTACTTGGTTCATTGGAGGGGTTACTGTCCTGAAGATCGATCTTGGGTCCCGATGCAATTGGTCCTTGCTGATCGGTTAGTTCAGTCTTTTCATGCACATTATCCTGGGAAACCTGGGGGTCCAGTGGCCCCCCTTGAGAGGAGGGTACTGTCATGATCCAGGTCAAGTTTTGTAGTCCTGTCTCCCTCTTACCTGGTCGGGTCATGTCAGGGGTTAACTTTTCTCTGCCTTGTTCTGGTGTCAGGTCTGTTATTTCTCTCCACTGCATCCTGCAGGTGGTGTCAGTATATTTTCTGCCTGCGGCGTGAGTAGCTGACTCTGGTTATACCCTTATTTGTTCTGCTGTGTGTTGCTGACTGTGCCCATGTCTGCTCATACCCCTCTTTCCGTCCCGACTGAGTGTTTACCTTCATGTTTGGACTCCTTGGTACCCGACTCTGCTTTGACTCTGACCTTCTCTTGCTTCTGGTAATTCTGCTTCTGACCGTTACTGATCTTTTTGGCGCTCCTCTGACTCTATGTTTAATATTTCCCTTGGTACTGCGCTACACTCTGATATCGACCCGGCTTGTTTGACTATTCTGCTGCCACCTTGTGGTAGCCACACTGCAGTGCTCCTGGACTGCTCTGTGCAGTATTTCAGGCTCCTCTCCACTCTGCTGCCTTCTTATGGAGTTTGCATTTCCCTTCAGAGCTGCAGCGTGACAGGTATTAAAGTCTGTGACACACCTGTGGTGTCAATATAATCACTGTACCCCTAGATGAATTCATTGAGAGTTTTAGCTTGTAAAATGGAGTAACTTATGGAGGTTCTGCTGTTGTGGCACCTCAGGGGTTCTACCAATGTAACATGTCACCCTCAAATAAGTGCATCAAAATCTGCACTGTAATATGGCACTACATCATTTCTGAGCTTTGCACAGTGCTTCAAAAGTAGTTTTCAACACATATGGGGTATCAGCGAACTCAGGAGAAATTGCACAACAATTTTTGGGGTTTATTTTCTCCTGTTTCTCCTGTTACCCTTGTGAAAATGCAAAATTTGGAGCTAAAAAAGACTTTTCTGTGAAAAATGTGATTTTTTAAAAATTTTCATAGCTTAACGTTATAAACTTCTGTGAAGCACCTGGGGGTCGAAGGCACTCAATACACATCTATATAATTTCCCTGAGCAGTCTAGTTTTCAAAATGGCATTATTTGTGGGGGGTTCCACTGTTTAAGCACATCATGGGCTCTGCAAACGTGCATAGCATTCGCTAATTATTCCAGCAAATTTTACATTCAAAAAGTCAAATGGCGCACCTTCCCTTCCAAGCCCTGCTGTGCACACAAACAGAAGTATTCCCTCACATATTGGGTATCGGCATATTCAGGAGAAATTTAGCAACAAATTTTCTAGCAATTTTTCCTGTTACCCTTAAGAAAATGCAATATTTGGGGAAAAAAAATATTTATTTGGGAAAAATGTGATTTTATTATTTCCACGGTCCTACATTATAAACTTATGTGAAGCATCTGTGGGTTGAAGGAGCTCAATACACATCTAGATAAGTTACATAAGGGGTCTAGTTTCCAGAATGGTGTCACTTGGTGGGGGTTTCCACTGTTTAGGAACATCAGGGGCTCTCCAAATGCGACATGGCATCAGCTAATTATTCCAGCAAATTTTACATTCAAAAAGTCAAATGGCGCTCCTTCCCTTCCAAGCCTTGCTGTGTGCCCAAACAGTTGTTTTCCCCCACATATGGAGTATCGGCATGCTCAGGAGAAATTGCACAACAAGTTATATGGTCCATTTTCTCCTGTTACCCTTGCAAAAGTAAAAAAAAAATTAGGTCTAAAGGAAAATTTTTGTGAAAGTTAAATGTTTATCTTTTCCTTCCACATTCCATTAATTCCTGTGAAGCATCTGAAGGATTAATAAACTTCTTGAATGTGGTTTTGAGTACCTTGAGGGTTGCAGTTTGAAGAATGGTGTCACTTTGGGTATTTTCTGTCATATAAGCCCATCAAAGTCACTTCAAATGTGAGGTGGTCCCTAAAAAAAAATTGTTTTGCAAATTTTGTTGTAGAAATGAGAAATCGCTGGTCAACTTTTAACCCTTGTAACTTCCTAACAAAAAAATTATGTTTTAAAAATTGTGCTGATGTAAAGTAGACATATGGGAAATATTATTTATTAACTATTTTGTGTGACATGACTCTCTGATTTAAGGGCATACAAATTAAAAGTTTGAATATTGCAAAATTTTTCAAATTTTCACCAAATTTCTGATTTTTTCACAAATAAGCGCAGGTCATATCAAGGAAATTTTAATACTATCATGAAGTACAATATGTCTCGAGAAAACATTCTTAGAATCATTGGAATCTATTGAAGCATTCCAGAGTTATGACCTCAAAACAGTGGGCAGAAATGTAAAAATTGGCCTGATCTGGAAGGTGAAAACAGGCTTCGGGGTGAAGGGGTTAATGATATTTTTTCACTATTTACTAGAGATGAACAGATCTTTTGAAACTCAAAATTACCTGGAAACTGTGTATAACACCTAAAATTCTCCTTGCAGTCTGCTTAACACCCTAGTGACCACCAATACAACTTTTTACTGACCTGCGTTAGAAGAAACTAGCATTCACCGACGGGTGACAATGTAGCAGCTATCAGCTGTACACTATAGCTGACAACTTGCCGCATCATAAACAATTAGTGTTAGTACAGAATATAGCCGTTTAACCCCTTAAATGCTGCTGTCAATAATGACTACAGCATCCAGATGGTTAACAGAGTGTGGGGGCTTCCTCTTTAACCCCATAGGCACCCTAAGATCTTGATCGTGTGGTCCTGATTTTTGCCTTGGCAGTTTATGGCCAAATAATGGCATTGAAGTCATCAAGGTATAGTGGTCTGATCAGAAGTTAGAAACATTTAGGTGGTAAAAATGAATTTCTTCATTCCTGTTATGCCATGTTCCATTAATTTCTGAAAAGCACCCGAAGGGTTAATGAACTACCTGAAAGCAATTTTGAATAAGTTGAGGGGATGCTGTTTTTAAAATGGTATCCCTTTTGGGGGTTTCCAACATATAGGACCCCAAAGTCACTTCAAAACTTAATAGGTCCCTTAAATATATAATTTTTGTAAATTTCCTCAAAAAAATTAAAAATGACTACTACATTTTTAAACCTTCTAAAATGTGAACAAAATAAAACAACATTTTACAAATGGTGCTGATGTAAAGTAGTCATGAGAGAAATGTTATTTATTAATGTTTTTGTGTGGTATAACTATATGGGTTAAAGGGATAATCATTCAGATTTCGACAACTGCAAATTTTTTAAAATTTTTGTAAAATTTCAGATATTTTTATAAATAATTGCAGAAAATACTGACATAAATTTACCATTATCATAAAGTACAATGTGCCATGAAAAAAAAACGTTTAAAAAACCAATGGGATATGTTGAAGCGTTCCAGAGTTATTACCACATAAAGGGACACTGGTCAGATTTCAAAAATTTTGCCCCGTCACTAAGGAGTTAAACTGTTTTTAGCTCTGTAATGGAAACACAGCCTTTTCAATGTATAAGTGATCTCAACCAATCTGGCTAGAGGAAAATGAATGCTAAGCAGAGATTAACAGCAGCCTATATACAGTGGGGAAAAAAAGTATTTAGTCAGCCACCAATTGTGCAAGTTCTCTCACTTAAAAAAGATGAGAGAGGCCTGTAATTGGCATCATAGGTAGACTGCAACTATGAGAGTCAGGCCGGGGGTCACACTAGCGATGAATACGGATGAGTGCTATGCGATAAAACATTGCATATCAATCGGACCAGTATTAACCTATGGGGCAGCTCCCATCACCATTTTTATTCTCGGTCGTATTCTACATGCAAGTGAAATCATGCTGCGATTGTCACAGACACTTGCACCCTCAGGCTGTGGTTCCACGGTCCGGAACCACAGCGCTTTGGACGGAGCGGAAATTCCGCACCGCCCAAAGCCCCGCCCCCTTTTTGACACCTCCGGAACACATCCGGAAAGAACGCAGGGCTACATAGCCCTGTGTTATTTCTGTTGCGGCGACGCAGCGTCGCCGCAAGACGCTAGGACATGCTGCGGTCTAAAAAGACGCGCCGCATGTCCGGAAACGCAGGTCTTCCTCCTGCGTATTTTTACGCATAGTGGAGACGGGATTTCTTGAAATCCCCTCCACTATGCTGTAACATCTGGACGCTGCGTGTTTGACGCTGCGCCAACGCACAGCGTCAAACACGCAGCTAATCCGGAATGTTTCCTGATCGTGGAAACTCACCCTTATAAGTCTATTGGTGCACTGCATTTTGCCCTTGAGAAAGCCACAGCTTGTGGCTATACGCGTGGGGTCGTGCCCCCCTCCCTTCCCCGCTCCTCACAGCTCATTTGGCTGTTTCAATCTCCAACTTACAGGCCTGCCTGACTGCATTTTGCAGGCTGGTGATTCATTTTCAGGCTGAACGTTGCATTTGCATTCATTTCTTTTCATGTTCATGGTGCTGCAAATGGTCATGGTAACTATTTTGTTATTATATAGATAGTTGCAAGTGTATATATTTATGCCTTATATATGAGCATTTGCTGTGCGGGAGTTGGCAACTATTTTGTTATCATATAGATAGTTGCAAGTGTATATATTTATGCCTTATATATAAGCATTTACTGTGTGGGAGTTGGTTTTGGGAGTGTCATGGCACCATTACCATATGCAGGGTCGGACTGGCCAAGAGGATACAGTGCACCTTAGAGGTTCCTTACAGCGTACCTAGTTGATGTCCCTACCTTGCTGAGCAGGTTGGCACCCTAACTTGAAAGCGTTGAGGCTGTTCACATACAGTACGTTAGGATGCTGCAGATAAGTTGTAAATTTCTGCTGACTTCATTATTATGTGACATTGATTTGCCTTTGTCCAGGATAATAGTTTATGAATTTATTGTTGTGGATGTTTATATTGTGGAGTCATGGCTATAATTTCTGGCTAAGCAAATACATTCAAGATACCTGTGTACAGGGTCGGACTGGCCCACCGGAGAACCGGAGGATTCTCCGGTGGGCCCTGGCATCTGGGGGGCCCTGGCACCTGCTGGCATACAGGGGCCAGTTGCCTAGGGCCCCCGCTGCTCCAGGGGCCCCCAGCCGGTGGCGTGTCGCTAATAGCGGCACACCACGCAGCTGCCATGGGGGCCCCGTGCCAGCGGAGCAGCAGCGGGTGACAGGAGGCAGGAGCCCCTGTCCCCGCTGCTAAAGAGAAATGAATATTCACTGCTTCCCACGCCCACATGGGCGTGGGAATCAGTGAATATCATTACTTACCTGTCACCCGCTCCAACCGCTGAGCGTCGCTGTCCTCGGGCCCTCTCTTGCTGCAATGTTCAGGCAGAGGGCGCGATGATGTCATTAGTGAGCGCTGCGCCCCCTGCCTGAGCATTCACTGCCGGAGGACCGAAGACAGCGGCGCTCAGCAGTGGACCCGGTGACAGGTAAATATCGCAGGTGCCCAGGACACCAGCACCTGGCCCCAGCGACGAGAGGTGAGTATGTCTTTTTTTTTGCAGCATCTATGGGGGCACAGTGGAGCATCTATGGGGGCATAATCTATGGGGGCATAATCTGTGGAGCATTTATGGGGGTATAATCTATGGGGCATAATCTGGAGCATTTATGGGGGCATAATCTATGGGGGCATAATCTGTGGAGCATTTATGGGGGCATAATCTGTGGAGCATTTATGGGGGCATAATCTATGGGGGCATAATCTGTGGAGCATTTATGGGGGCATAATCTGTGGAGCATTTATGGGGGCATAATCTATGGGGGCATAATCTGTGGAGCATTTATAGGGGCATAATCTGTGGAGCATTTATGGGGGCATAATCTATGGAGCATCTATGGGGGCATAATCTATGGAGCATCTATGGGGCATAATCTAAGGAGCACTTATGGGGGCATAATCTATGGAGGCATAATCTGTGGAGCATTTATGGGGGCATAATCTATGGGGGCATAATCTGGAGCATTTATGGGGGCATAATCTATGGGGGCATAATCTGGAGCATTTATGGGGGCATAATCTATGGGGGCATAATCTGTGGAGCATTTATGGGGGCATAATCTGTGGAGCATTTATGGGGCATAATCTATGGGGGCATAATCTATGGAGCATCTATGGGGGCATAATCTATGGCGGCATAATCTATGGAGCTTCTATGGGGGCATAATCTATGGAGCATCTATGGGGGCATAATCTATGGAGCTTCTATGGGGGCATAATCTAAGGAGCATCTATGGGGGCATAATCTATGGGGGCATAATCTAAGGAGCATCTATGGGGGCATAATCTATGGGGGCATAATCTAAGGAGCATTTATGGGGGCATAATCTATGGAGCATCTATAGGGGTATAATCTATGGGGGCACAATCTATGGAGCTTCTATGGGGGCATAATCTAAGGAGCATCTATGGGGGCATAATCTATGGGGGAATAATCTAAGGAGCATTTATGGGGGCATAATCTATGGAGCATCTATAGGGGCATAATCTATGGGGGCACAATCTATGGAGCTTCTATGGGGGCATAATCTAAGGAGCATCTATGGGGCACAATCTATGGAGCTTCTATGGGGGCATAATCTAAGGAGCATCTATGGGGGAATAATCTATGGAGCATCTATGGGGGCATAATCTATGGGGGCATAATCTATGGAGCATCTATGGGGGCATAATCTATGGAGCATCTATGAGGCACAATCTATGGATTATCTATGGGGGCATAATACATGGGCAGCATATGGGGCACAATCTATGGAGCATCTTGTGGGGCATAATACATGGGGCAGCATATGGGGCATAATCTCATTTTCCACCCTAGGCTTATACTCGAGTCGATAAGTTTTCCCAGTTTTTTGTGGCAAAATTAGGGGGGTCGGCTTATACTCGAGTATATATGGTATCTATCATCTATATATATATATATATATATGTATATATAGCATTATACCCTATGAGGGGGCTGCTTTATAATCTATGAGGGAGGCTACCCCAACTCCTGCTACATAATTAAGACATGTACTACCTTATATTATACCCTGATATTAGTGTGTTTTACTGCACAATTGGTGGTCTTGTATTTATTTCTATGTAGCTACATAGTGGGCCCCAAAAATGATTTTCTCTGGTGGGCCCAAAGTGTTCCAGTCCGACGCTGACCATATGGCATGATAAATGCTTTTGTTTGTTTTTAATTTCTTGCGGTGTTTTTTTGTACATGTTTTTTGTGTGCCTACAATAAAATTTGTTATACTTTTCTACATTATTGGTGGTGTTTCCATTTTTAGGCTTGTTCCTTTTCTCTCATTCAATAATGTCTATTGGTGCGAGTGACACAGCACACATCACTTGGATATCATCCGAGTGCTGTGCGACATACGCAGATTCTGGCAATGGAGGAGATAGAGAAATTACCGTATATACTCGTGTATAAGCCGAGATTTTCAGCACCTTTTTGGGCTGAAAATGCCCCCTCGGCTTATACACGAGTCATTGGGCAGAAACCAGCGGGGGAGGGGGTGCCACGGCAGGAGCCGGTGGCTGGGACATCATACTCACCCTACCCGTGCCATCGCTGAACATCCCGGCAATCCTGCGTTGTACCCGGCTTCAAGCAGCTCTCCTGTGCTGAGCGGTGACGTAATACCGCTCATTAAGGCCATGAATATGGACGCGACGCCACTCTCATAGGCGTGGCGTCCATATTCATGGCCTTAATGAGCGGTATTACGTCACCGCTCAGCACAGGAGAGCTGCAGGAAGCCGGGTACAACGCAGGATTGCCGGGACGTTCAGCGATGGCACGGGGAGGGTGAGCATGATGGAGGAGGATGGGGGAGCATGGAGGAGGACAAGGAGCACGGAGCAGGATGGGGGGAGGACGGAGGGCACAGAGGAGCACGGAGCAGGACGGGGGGATGGATGGAGGGCACAGAGGAGCACGGAACAGGATGGGGGGAGGATGGAGAGCACAGAGGAGCACGGAGCAGAACGGGGGGGAGGATGGAGGGCACAGATGAGCACGGAGCAGGACGGGGGAGGATGGAGAGCACGGAGCAGGACGGGGGGGCACAGGAGAACGGAGCAGGACAGGGGAAGATGGAGAGCACAGAGGAGAACGGAGCAGGACGGGGAGGATGGAGGGCACGGAGGAGCACAGAGCAGGACGGGGGGAGGATGGAGAGCGCAGAGGAGCATGGAGCAGGACAGGGGGGCACAGGAGGATGGAGCAGTACGGGGGAGGATGGAGAGCACAGAGGAGCACGGAGCAGGATGGGGGGCACAGGAGGACGGAGCAGGAAGGGGGAGCACAGAGGAGGACGGAGCAGGAGGGGGAGCACAGAGGAGAATGGGGGAGCACAGAGCTGGATGGGGGAGCACGGAGCAGGACAGGGGGAGCACAGCAGGATGGCAGTTTATACACCCGGCTTATACTCGAGTCAATAAGCTTACCCAGTTTTCCGTGGCAAAATTAGTGGCCTCGGCTTATACTCGAGTATATGCGGTAGTTTCTCTGCCTCCTCCGCAGCTGTGCTCCAATCTGCTCTGTGTGAGAGGCTTGAAGCACTGTAGCATTACACTCGGCTCCTACATGCAGCAGAGCAGGAGCCAAGGGTCATTAGCATATCGTATCCGATACTCTCGCATCTAGAACTTTTTGGTAGAAAAAAACTTGTCATGTTTGGAGGAGACAGAATGCTGAGTTGCATCCAAAGAACACCATACCTACTGTGAAGCATCATGCTTTGGGGCTCTTCCTCTGCAAACGGACCAGGACGACTGATCTGTGTACATGAAGAATGAATGGGGCCATGTATCGTGAGATTTTGAGTGCAAACCTCCTTCCATCAGCAAGGGCATTGAAGATGAAATGTGGATGGGTCTTTCAGCATGATAATGATCCCAAGCACACTGCTAGGGCAACGAAGGAGTGGCCTCGCCAGCCTCCAGATCTCAACCCCATAGAAAACCTTTGGAGGGATTTGAAAGTCCGTGTTTGCCCAGCAACAGGCCAAAACCTCACTGCTCTAGAGGAGATCTGCATGGAGGAATGGGCCAACATACCACCAGCAGTATGTGCCAACGTTGTGAAGACTTACAGAAAACATTTGAACTCTGTCATTGCCAACAAAGGATATATAACAAAATTTTGAGATGAACTTTTGTTAATGACCAAATACTTGTTTTCCACCATAATTTGCAAAATAAATGTTGCCAAATCAGACAAGGTGATTTTCTGGATTTGTTTTCTCATTTTGACTCTCATAGTTGTGGTCTACCTATGATGTCAATTACAGGCCTCTCTCATCTTTTTAAGTGGCAGAACTTGCAGAATTGGTGGCTTACTAAATACTTTTTTTCCCCACTGTAACTGCACCCAGTAGTTTCAGTGTTCGCGGGCTACTTATATGGTATAAAAGATCCAACAATTAGCCCTTTTTGGGTTGTCTTGCTGTTGCTTATACACATGCCAAGTAAATAGAAGAAGTCATAGTATTTTCACAAAGTTGAGTGCAAAACCTATGTGTTATGAATGTGCTAGAGATGGTTTCTGAGCAGAGGCTCCCTCTGGTGCTTACAGACAGTACTGAACCTTTCAGCGAGGAATGGCAATCTGGGTTCACTGACTGGTCTGATATAAGGGAGGTTCCCTCCCATGATGGTTGCCGGTGATCAATTGTTCTTGTCTCAATTGTGGTTCCTGGTTCATTTGGAAGTTTGCTGGAGTCTTGCCTGCATCTCCTGCTTTTTGTGTTTTCATCTTGTCTAACCGCCATTATATGTTTGGGGGCTTCCTATTTTCTTTGGGGATCTGCTCCGGGGCAGATAGCTTTCATCTTTCTGCCTTTAGGTGTAGTTATCTCTCAGACTGTGACGAGGCGTCTAGGATCAACGTAGGAACGCTCCACAGCTACCTCTAGTTGTGTCGTTAGTTTAGGAATCTGTAATCCATCAGTTACCAACATCTCAGGTGTTCTGCTGCCCTGCTGTTGTTCCTGTACTCCTCAGCTACCGAAACACAACACCTATGCCTGTTTGGAAAGTATCAATAGCTTATCACTTTACTAAACAAACAAACAAACAAACAAACAATCTATAGTTTTTTCACAAGCACTCCAGATATTATTCTTTAATTAGGGAGTGTTCTTTTTGAGTTTGAATAATTTATATTTTTTATAATTTATAATTTATATTTTTTCAACTAGGATTGGGGTCCATAATTGAATTGCTAATCACAAAATTACTAATTACAAAAGCTTTTTACAAACCTCATCAAAAATTATCCCCCTTTTTATAAAAACAAAACATGAGTAGTAGCTCTATTTTGGAAGCTGTGTTATCTTTGTACATTTTCAAGAGTGTATATTTTCTAACATCAGTAGTACTGTCTAGCACTATGAAACACAATGAGCCGGCAGGAAATCTTTGACTGGCATGGCTGTTCTGCCGCTTTGGCAGGAGCAGCATGGTAGAGAGATGGGAGGCCAAACAGGAAGCGTTTCCATTGAAATGTCCATGTTGGTTTATTGCTGCTTCATAAACCAGTGCAAGCAAAACAAATTAAACAGTTCTTTTCATAAATTCTCTTGTGAGTCAGTTTTGGTCAGATAGCATCCAGTACCCGGGATCAGTCTGACTATACCACACAGGAGGCCTTTTTTTTCCACACACCACCATGTGCCAAACAATGGACTCCATTTTAACATCTTGACCACACACAGAGGTGAGGTATGTGGGCAGCCAGACCCACCCACCTCTCAGGCTCCCTTAAAACCTGGCCCAGATGCACCAAACAATCCTCTTGGTGCTATGTGCACTAAAGCAATACTTCAGGATTACATTACAGATGACAACCATCTCTGTGATGCATTCCTCCCATCAACTATGTGTCCACTAGCTGCCTTACGCTCCAAAAACTGAATGTGGTCACGTGCAGCAGCTATATATTTAGCAATGCACTGCAAAGCCCCAAGCCCTGCCTTGAGGCTGTGTTCTGCCACTCTCCCTGCTCCTGCAACTGTCCCTAGGCTAAATGCAGAATGTATCTGACAGAAGCGAAGGATTAGCCCTTTGAAGGACTGTTAGTATGATGGTTCATTATCAGCACCAGTATCAACACTAGAGGACTTAAATTAGTTAAACTGTGCACATATAGGCCTGGATAACTGCTCTCACCCTCCAATTAGAACTGTCCCTAAGCTGTGCAATGGCGTCAATGTGCCAAGCGTGGAGGCACCCGTCCTTTTATAACCTGTGATGAGGTCATGCGGCCAGCCAATCACAGTAATGCCACTACCAAGATCGCTACAGCATTAAAGTAACTGGCAGGCAATCCCTGCAATGTTTATTGGCTATGTAATTGTCACCAAACATGCTGGACGAGGATTCGAGCTTCAAGTCCAAGCACCATAACGAGCATATCTGAGCACCCAGATACTTGAGTGATATCTGAGTATCACTGAGCACGTTCTCTCATCCCTATGAACTTATAAAACTACAAAAAAATGTCCACTTTTGACCATGTGAAAGATCCCCTTTAAAAAGGAAAGTATCATATTTGCACAATGATCCATACAAGAATGTTCTATGCCTCATACATAGGAGATGGTTTCCCTCACCAATTGTATTTTTTTATATTACTTTCAACTATTTCTAAAGAAATGTCAGAATATGCAATTTCTCCCTTTAACTGGACCTGTTTGTATATATCCCATATAGAGAGAAATATCAAGTTATAATTTGTTCTACAGATGTAAGGCTCTGTTCGTATTTGGGTTAGGCAATTCTATGCCACTGTTCCATTCTAGCAAGTGGAATTCATAAAGAAATTGGATGTTACATGATTTATGCAAGAGGCACAGAAAGGACGTTGTTGCCTATAATAGTATCTGGTTTACGTTATGATGTGTGTCATTTTACTGAAAAACTGGTGCAGAATGTTAAAATTACTAAACTACCACCTACCAAAGATTTAAGAAGTTTCAATAGTTGGCCTAGAATCGCACCAATGTTCTCAGTATGGTGATCTGTAGATAATACGTTTGCAATGCGATGATGCGATTTCCTCACATCTATGTATCCATATGACATCTGTATGCAATCCGTATGCAATGCGATTTTAACATGAGCTTTTACATACAGCAGTTCTCTGTCTTTTACACATTGTTTTAAAACGAAATATTCTTCAAAACACACACACTATATATATTATATATAAGTGCCAAGTGACAGCAACATCAGAAAGAAGGAATATGAGAAGCTGTAGAAATACCAGGGCCTCAAAGCAGAACTGGAGAAGATGTGGAAGGTGAAGGCAACAGTGATTCCAGTGGTGATAGGAGCACTATGAGCAGTGACGCCTAAGTTGGAAGAATGGCTACAACAGATCCCAGGAGCAACATCTAAACTCTCTGTCCAGAAAAGCACAATGCTGGGAACAACTAAGATCCTGAGCAGAACCCTCAAACTCCCAGGCCTCTGATAGAGGACCCGAGAATGAGAAAGCATAACAAAGACCACCCCCAGTGAGGGTGAGAAGGACGTTTTTATAAATAGACAGATAGATTAAAAGTCAGCAAATGATCTGCCGTATACAGTATAATCACAGAGTGACAGGTTAGAATAGGATAGAATAGATATATACACATAGAATAGGTGTATATATCTATATATATGTCAGTGACACATATATATATACTGTATATATACACAGTACAGACCAAAAGTTTGGACACACCTTCTCATTCAAAGATTTTTCTGTATTTCATGACTATGAAAATTGTACATTCACACTGAAGGCATCAAAACTATGAATTAACACATGTGGAATTATATACTTAACAAAAAAGTGTGAAACAACTGAAAATATGTCTTATATTCTAGGTTCTTCAAAGTAGCCACCTTTTGCTTTGATTACTGCTTTGCACACTCTTGGCATGAAGAAGGTGTGTCCAAACTTTTGGTCTGTACTGTATATATATATATATATATATATATATATATATACAGAAGCAACGGTTCCTTTCAAGTGGATATAGCCGGAGGATGATCAAGAGAGCTTACACCACATCCAAGCATGCCTCCCGACATGAGTTACTATACAAAACTGCGTCTAGGGCTAAATCGAAGGATAATGCGGTAAGATTTGTAATCACATATAGCTCACAATCTAACAGGGTCCGAGCTATATTACAGAGGGCATGGCCAATTCTTAGGATTGACCCTATTTTGGGTAAGTTTATCCCTGAGAATCCCTCAATGTCATTTAGACGGGCTAAAAATCTGAGGGACCATCTCGTCTCCAGCCACTATACTGGACAGAGGACACCCACCTTTTTGGATAGCCTGAGGATGAGGGGTGGTTGTGTGCCATGTGGCAGGTGTGTCACCTGTCCTAACATAGACCGTTGTGACACATTTACTAGTTCAGATAATACAAAGCTGTATAAGATCAAGCAGCATATCACATGCACTAGATAAGTGATCTATTATGCAAAGAGTCCTTGTGATCTAGTCTATGTTGGACTCACAACGCACCAATTAAAGGTGCGCATTAGAGAACATGTCCTAAGGATTCAGGCGGTGGCCGGCCACACGGACACATCCACCCTTAAGACAATACCACGACATTTCAAGAAATTCCATAATTGTGATAGTACCCTTTTGCGGGTACGTGGTATTGAATCACTGAGGATTAACATCAGAGGTGGCGCTCTGTCCAGTAGGTTGGGTAAGTTGGAGATGAGATGGATTTGGTTACTTAACACTGTCCATCCCTCTGGTATAAATGAGTGTATCTCCTTTGCTTCTTTCCTTTGATTGGCTGCTTAACCCCTCTCTGACATTAGACGTACTATCCCGTCCATAAAACCCGTGCCATTCTGACCATGGACGGGATAGTACGTCATGCCCTTTAATGCGACATCGCGACTTAAGTAGCGGTGATCGCATTAAAATTCCGACGCCAGCTTACCTCTTGGAAGTTGGCGTCGGCATCCCGGGCTGCGTCCTCCCCCCTCAGGCCTCCCGATCGCTGTGATTGGCTGTTGAATTCTGAACAGCCAATCACAGCCTTTCTCACTGTTTCAGCCAATCAGAGAGGCTAAAACAGTGAGATCGCAGGCTAGGATCGAGTACCGATGTACTCGATCCTAGGCCTGGGCCTAGGAAAGTCCAGACCCCCCCGGATTGGCGCGATCGCCGATCACATCGATCGCGCCAATCGCAGGGCACAGCCGCGGTATATCCGCGCTGTGCCCTGCCTGTACCTGCCTGGATCGGTGCAGTAATAGCACCGATCCTAGGCCAGGGCCTGTAGGGCATGAAGGAGCTGATTGGCGCGATCGATGTCATCGACGATCGCGCCAATCACAGGGCACAGCAGCGGTGTGACCGCTCTGTGCCCTGCTAGGTGACCTGCCGGTGACCTGCCTAGGAATCGGAGCTGTGAGCTCCGATTACTAGGCCGGTGCCTAGCAACCGGCAATGCAGGGATCTCCTTTGATTGGTGGGATTGATGTGATCATCGATCCCACCAATGACAGGTCACAGCAGCGATGTGACCGCTCTGTGACCTGTCTGCAAAACTGGATCTGACCTGTCTGACCGCACTGCAGGGGTCTTCACACTTGCTGAGGATTCCTGCTGTGCGGTCACACTGCCAGATCTCCTCCTGTGCTGGGCCTTGTGGTGCCACAGTAGCCTGTGACACCACAACTCCTGCTGAAGAGAGAAGAAAGAAGAGAGAAGAAAGAAGAGAGAAGAAAGAAGAGAAAAGAAAGAAAAGACTACAAACGTGAGTTTTTGAGCCCCGATCCCTGCCCGATCCACCCCAATCCCCCCATTCCCCCCTCCCCCTTCCCTTTCCCCCCCTTTTTACCCCCCTTTGCGCCGCCGAGCGTTGATTGGTGACGCAGTTCACCCATCAACACTTTCGCACCCCCCTCCGTGCGCACATCCAGCAGCCGCAAACTTTGATAAGTGACAGCAGTCACTTATCAGAGTTCGTGCCTGCCGTTTTTTTTTTTCACCCCCCCTTTCCGCCACTCCCGTGCGCACATCCAGCAGCCACGGAACTTTGATAAGTGACACCAGTCACTTATCAGAGCTCGTTCCTGCCGTTTTTTGTTTTTTTTCACCAACTTTTCCGCCACTCCCGTGCGCACATCCAGCAGCCACGGAACTTTGATAAGTGACAACAGTCACTTATCAGAGCTCGTTCCTGCTGTTTTTTTTTTGTTTTTTTTCACCAACTTTTCCGCCACTCCCGTGCGCACACCCAGCAGCCACGGAACTTTGATAAGTGACACCAGTCACTTATCAGAGCTCGTTCCTGCTGTTTTTTTTTTTTTTTTTTTTTCACCAACTTTTCCGCCACTCCCGTGCGCACACCTAGCAGCCACGGAACTTTGAAAAGTGACACCAGTCACTTATCAGAGCTCGTTCCTGCTGTTTTTTTTTTTTTTTTCCCACCAACTTTTCCGCCATCCCGTGCGCACATCCAGCAGCCGCGGAACTTTGATAAGTGACACCAGTCACTTATCAGAGCTCGTTCCTGCTGTTTTTTTGTTTTTTTTTCATCCCCCTTTCCGCCACTCCCGTGCGCACATCCAGCAGCCGCGGAACTTTGATAAGTGACAGCGGTCACTTATTAGAGCTCGTGCCTGCCAGTTTTTTTTTTCACCCCCCTTTCCGCCACTCCCGTGCGCACATCCAGCAGCCGCGGAAACTTTGATAAGTGACACCGGTCACTTATCAGAGCTCGTGCCTGACAGTTTTTTTTTTCACCCCCCTTTCCGTCACTCCCGTGCGCACATCCAGCAGCCACGGAACTTTGATAAGTGACACCGGTCACTTATCAGAGCTCGTGCCTGCTGGTTTAGACTTTTTTTCACAGGCCTTTTTTTTCCCTATTCGCTTTCTTTTCTTTTAGCTTTTTCTTTTCAGCTTAGTTTACACCAATCACTATCCCCCCCCCACACACCACACACAGTTATAAATAAAGTTCACACAAAGCACCACATTCACAAAAAAAAATGTCCCGCTCCTCACGCTCATCCCAACAGCGCTATTCAGTGGAGGAGGCATACGCTATCCTTGCCTCCGACACTGATAGCGAGGGAGAGGATCCCACATTTCTTTATTTTTCAGATGAAGATTCTTCTTCCTCCTCATCTTCCTCCTCGGGTCCTGCGGAACCGCCACGCAGACGCCCCAGGACAGAACATGAGGCAGCGCCCGCCCCTGAAAATGAACCAGCGCACCCCTTTCGGACCCGTATGGACCCCGGCCCCCGAAAATTACGAGCCACTGATTCCTGATTTTGTGGCAGAATCAGGAATCAGGTTTGACTCCACCGGCTTCACAGAAATAGACTTTTTCAAAGTCTTTTTCTCTGAGCATTTAATTAACCTCATGGTGGAGCAAACAAATTTGTACGCTCGGCAATTTTTGGCGCAAAACCCCCGTTCATCATTTTCCAACTGGTCTCTGTAGACGCAGTTGAAATGATGCAGTTTTGGGGCCTGGTCCTCCATATGGGGATCCTGAAGAAGCCAGAAATTCGGCAATATTGGAGTGTTGATATTTTATACAACACTCCACTGTTCCGAATGGTCATGGCTCGGACGCGTTTTGAGGCCATCCACAAATTCCTGCATTATAATGATAATGCACAGTGTCCCCCACGAGATGACCCAACTTTGACCGCCTGTTCAAAGTTCGGCCGGTCATCGAACACTTCAACAAAAGTTTGCTGAAGTGTACGTGCCCCAAAGGGACATCTGCGTGGATGAGTCCTTGGTTCATTTTAAGGGACGGCTCGCATTCCGCCAGTACCTGCCCAGCAAGAGGGCAAGGTACGGAATCAAACTCTACAAGCTGTGTGAGAGTACCTCAGGGTACACACACAGCTTTAGAGTTTACGAAGGAAAGGACACCAGGATTGTACCCCTGAGTGTCCCCCCGTCCTGGGAGTGAGTGGGAAAATTGTGTGGGATTTGGTGCACCCACTGCTGGATAAGGTTATCACCTTTACACTGATAACTTTTATTCCAGCATCCCACTCTACAAATCCCTCTCTGCGCGAGGTACCGCAGCCTGCGGTACCGTCCGCAAAAATCAGAGAGGCCTCCCAAAACGCTACTTGGGCTGATGCTCAGAAAGGGTGAGAGCAGAGCCCAATGTAGCGACCACCTGTTGGTGGT
>JARQOD010012123.1:0-20829 GCA_033576555.1 Oophaga sylvatica | reverse complement strand
CCCCTTTTTACCCAATCCCAGCTAAGGGCAGTGGGAAAGAGAGGGTAGTGCGGAATTGGGCATCTTACAGATGCGCCATTTTGGGGGGTTTTGGGGGCAGTGTTTTTAGTCGTGGGGGAAAAACCATGGCCCTTTCTAGGTATTAATATTCCCCCCAGTCATGGCTTTCCCGCTCTGGCGCAGAAAATTGGGGGACCCCACAACTTTTTTTCGTGAAAACAATCTTTTAAAAAATACATACATTTCCCCAAATTTTACACACACTACTCTAAAAGTTTTAGTCCTGACATCTGTAAATCAAACGTTCTGCAGGGGTTTTACTGTTGTAAACCATTCCTATCCTGTCAGCTTCTGAAATGATTTTCAAAACCCGAAAAATTTTTTAAAGGCTTTTTTATCACTTTGAAGAAAAATGAAATCACATGGTCTAAGTATTCAGACCTTTAGCCTCACTGCTGTTCTTTTCCTTGTGATCCTCCTTGAGTTGGTTCTACGCGTTCATTGGAGTCCACGCTGTGTTTAATTAACCGTTAGGATTGATTTGTAAGGCAATTGTAAGGTTCTTATATTGTTTCTGAAAACCGTTGTTGTCGGCATTTTGCTTTTGTTTGTGGCTATCTTCCCCTCAGTTAAATGGAGTTTTCCCAGTTTTGCATGTTCCGCCCTGATTTCTCCGTTTGCTTTTTAAAAGCCACACCTGAGCAATCGTGCTTCAGAATCTGGCCTGCAGTAACTGTGTTCTGACTCCTAAAGCCTTGGACTTTGTACTCCAGCCTTTTCTCTGAGAAACTCTGGAGCTCTTGTGGACTTAAATTGCTCTTAAACTCACGGTTGCATGGACTTGCGGAAACATAGAGAAGATTAAATCGTTGTGGAGATTTATTGATAAATTTTGATTACTTTGGCCTGCTGTGTCTCCTGCTTCTGTGTTTTAACCTGGTTTATTTTTGCCAATTTGTTGAAGAATACAAGGCTTTCTTTTTAAACCCCTGTCTCAAGTTTTTCATCGCACCCAAGCACAAGACGCTATATGAATGTATCACTACATTCAAGATTCTGAAGCCAAACGTTAGTGGGGTGTGGGGGCTGGAAAGGCTTTTCTGCTGTACTGTGGATATGGAGTCCCGGGTTTTACTTTCTGTGATAACAGTGGTTGTGACTTCTCACAACCATTTCCCGGTGGCAATTCCCTTAAATTTTTTTTTTGCAGAGTTACCAGGTAAACATATTGTTTTTTTTTTTTTCTCTTTCTTTTTGTCTGCTGAAATTTGGATATCAGATGTCTGGTTGAAAGTTTCTGTGATAATAGTGGTTGTGACTTCTCACAACCATTCAGGTGAGCAGTTCCCCTAAGTTTTTTCTTTCTTCAGTGTTGCCAAGGTGAACACTATTGTTTTTTTTTCTCTCTCTCTTCTTCCAGTATCCTGTCTTAAAAGATCTGGAAAATGGAGGCCGCATGAAGGAACTTTGTGGAGTGACTGATAATATCCTTGCAGAGTTGCAGAATATAAAGACCGTTTTACAAATCTTCAGGCCCTAAAAATCACAATATGCAAGTGGTTGGACAGACTACTCAGGATTTGCGAGCCAGGATTGAGGTTCTGGAGGGGCGAGTCCAGGCTCCTGCCGTGGCCCCGAGTTCTGGGATTCCCAAGTTGCCTCCTTTTCGTTTGGTGGTGAACGTGAAAAATTCAGGGGATTTGTTAATCAATGTAATCTTTTTTTTTCTGACATGCTTCACAATTTCCTACTGAACGATCAAAGGTGCTTACTATAATTATGTTGCTTACCAACAAGGCTTTTATATGGGCAAACCCTCTGATTGAGATGAGGATGATTTTTTGGGATCACCTTGATGATTTTATTTCAGCCATGGGGCAGGTGTTTGATGACCCCAATCGAGGTGCAACAGCTGAAGCAGCCATATTAGCTTTGCGCCAAGGTAAGCACTCGGTAGCTGAATATGCCTTGGATTTCAGGAAATGGGCCCTTGATACCACATGGGACAATTCCGCCAAAAAATCTATTTTCGAAAGGGGTTATCCCCACTGATTAAGGATGAACTTGCTCGTGCCGACCTCCCATGGTTAGGTGACTTTATTAACTACTGCATCCGTATTGATACTCGTTTAACTGAACGCAGGCAAGAGAGTGGTTCGAAAGCAATCGTACTAATCTTTTCCTACTTCCTCTCCAGCTAAGGAACCTCTGAATAGGATTACACGGGAACCTGAACCTGAACTATGCAGGTAGACTCTTTACTACGACGGGTTAGTGATGCACGCAAGGAACATCGTTTTAAGGAGAATCTATGTTTTTATTGTGGTAAGTCAGGGCACTTTATTATTAACTGTCCCAGCCGTTCTCGCAAGACTACTGCAGCATCATTCATTGTGAGTGTTGCGAGAGGGGATCTGTCAGGTCCGAGCCTCAGGCTCCAGAGAGAGCTGCAGCAACAGATCTTGATTTCTCGGACCTTAACTCCGTTACCTCTGAGGACGTTGACTGTGTAAATGCTGCCATCTTTCAAGTTTCCTCAGCGGTGTCCCAGCTGAGTTGTAAGAAAAACAATTCTCATGTTTTCTTTCCATCAAACTCTGGGTTGACTCAGCTGGGTGTCTAGCTTGCCTGATCGACTCAGGTGCAAGTGGAAATTTTATGGATGTCTCCTTTGCTCTAAAACAGGGAATACGTTCAGTGAAGAAGGCTGCTCCCGTACAGTGGAAATGTGGATGGCTCCTGCTGACTCTGGACAGTGGATCAGGAAACAGAGCCTTTTAAAGGTCTTATGGGTAAAGATCATCAAGAGAAACTGTCCTTTATGCTTATCTCTTCTCCTCACTTTCCCATTATTCTAGGGTACCATGGCTGCAGGCTCAGAATCTACCATTAACTGGGAGACCAAGGAATTACACTTCCCAGAGAAACAGATGAGTCAAAAAATTTCAGCTTGCTCTGTTCCTAAAGGAACCATGTCAGTCCTGAATTACCAGCTGTATACCAGGACTATGTGGATTTATGTGACAAGAAGAACGCTGACCAGCTTCCTCCTCACCGTCCATATGATTGTCCAATTGAATTATTGCCTGGAGCAGAGATACCTTTTGGTAAGATCTACCCCTGGCGGGGCCCGAGCTGAAGGCTTTTAAAAGAGTACATTAGACGAAAATCTAGCCAAGGGCTTCATACGCCCCTCTTCATCTCCTGCAGGGGCACCATATTCTTTGTAAAGAAGAAAGATGGATCCTGAGACCATGCGTAGACTATAGGGAACTTAATAAGGTTACTATTAGAAACCGTTATCCATTGCCTTTAATCCTGAGTTATTGGAGAGAGTGCGACATGCTAAAATTTTTTCTAAACTAGATCTTCGTGGGGCCTATAACTTAGTCGTATTAGACTGGGGATGAATGGAAGACTGCATTCAGGTCACGCTATGGACACTTTGAATATCTGGTTATGCCTTTTGGTCTGAGTACCGCCCAGCCACTTTCCAACATTGGTGAATGGACATCTTCAGGGATCTCCTAGATACATTCGTGGTAATTTATTTGGATGATATTTTAATTTTTTCTAACTCCACAGAGGAACATCATGGACATGTGTGAATGGTCTTGGAAGTCTAAGACAAAATCATCTTTACATCAAGCTTGAAAAGTGTGAATTCCATAAGACCGAAATTCATTTCTGGGGTATGTACTGTCTACAAAGGATTGTAGGATGGAAGTAAAACCCAAGCCATCAATGATTGGCCAAGTCCTAGAAATGTGAGGAGGTACAGCGCTTCATCGGGTTTGCAAACTTCTATAGACGTTTCATTAGAAATTTCTCTGAGGTAGTGTCACTATCACCCAACTTACCCGGAAAGAGTCTAAGTTCTCTGGACTCCCAAGCCCAGGAAGCATTTTCCGTCTAAAAAAATAAATTTACCCCTGCACTATTTCTAGTACATCCAACCCAGAGCTTGCCCTTTATAATAGAGGTGGATGCTTCAGACTGTGCCGTGGGAGCTTACTCTCTCAGGAACAGGTGAGAAGAATGTCTTGCATCCTGTGCCCTTTTTTCCCAGCAGTTATCTTCGGCTGAGAAGAACTCCCATGTGGGCAATAGGAGAGTTGTTGGCATTATTGCCGCCTTAAGAATGGGGACACCCTTTTGAAGGGGGGCTGCACAGCAAAAAGTGTTTGACGTCTCGTTTAAACTTGGTTTTCAGGTCGGCTAAGTGCCTGACTCTCGCCGGCTCGCGGAATCTTTTCTTAAACCAATTTTTAAATTTTTTTATTTTTTAAGCCCCGGTCGCGCAATGGAAAGGCTGATGACTTAGGATTTACTCGCAGAGCCGTCCAATTACTCCTCCTAAGCTATTCTTCCTGATTCTAGTTTTTTAGGGTGATTCATCATCAAGACCTAATTAAAGACATCAAGGAAGCTTTACCATGCGGATTCTTTTTTGGTCAACCCCAAGGGGACGTAAGTCTTTTTTTAAAAAATGGTGTGTGGATTTGGGACAACGTCTGTATTACCTAAAAACAGTAGATTGGGTATTGCAACTCTTCATTTTTTCCAAAAAATACCCGGGCATAGAGGAATTCTAAACCCCGGGAAATTTTCTTTTCGTTTTTTTTGGTGGCCCATTGTAGGAGGTTGTTTTGGTTAGGTACTTATGTGGGTTTGGCAAGATGCAAAACACCTCGTCTTCCAATGGTTTTTTTACCCCTTTCCCCCCTTCCCCCCGTGGGGATCCTTTCTATGGACTTATTGTCGAATTCCCAACCTTCAAGGGAAGAACACTTTTAGTGGTGGTTGATCGTTTAACAAGGCAGCTCATTTTATCCCTTGTGTGGCTTCCCACTGAAAAAAGAAATCAGATTGAGTTAAAAAAGATGTGTTTGCTTACATGGAGTCCGGATGAGGTTATTTCGGTTGAGGGGTGCAATTCCTTCTAGGTTTTGGCAAAATTTCTGTGCAGCATTGGCTTTAAAAGTAAACCTTTCTTTGCTTTTCATCCCGATAATGGAAAAACCGAACGAACCAATAAAAACCCTGGGCAGTATCCCCGCTGTTTTATCTGCCCCCCAGGATGATTGGGTGGTTTTTACTTCCTTTGGGCTGAGTTCTTTTACAACAATTCAGAGTGCCTCCACTAAACAGTCTCCTTTTTTCTCAATTTTTTGGTTATCATCCTATATTTCCCGTTTCCCTTTAGAGCGCTTTGCCAGCAGTGGCAAAGGGGAGTCAGCTTTACAGAAGAAATGGTTTCTAAGGAGAATGGGGGGAAAGGCTCAGGAAAGGTACAAGAAGGCAGCAGATAAATTTCGAAACCCCCCCCCATTTTTAAGGTAGGGCCCCTGGTTGGCTGTCAACCAGAAATTTTAAATTTTAAGGGCCCCCATATCTAAGTTGGGACTAAGTACTTGGCCCATAAAATCGTAAGATTAAAGTGCCGTTGCTGTGTCTTCTTGCCCAGAACTTGAGAATCCCCCCTGTCTTTCTTTCCCTAAAAAAGGGTGCAAAACCCCCCAAAACGTTTTCCCGGACGTTCTTTCCTTCCCTGCCCCCGTGTAGTCGTGGTCGGAAGAATTTTGGTGGAAAGGTTTTAGATTCAGGTTGTATAAAATCAATTCAATTCTGATCAAAAGGCGGGTCCCGGGGGGAGGAAAACTCATGGGAGCGTAATAACTTTTGCCCCTCGCTTGCTCCGTCAGTTCCCTCAGGGTACCCACAAGCCGGTCTGAGGTCACCCCGGGGTTCCCCCCAAAAGGGGGGGAAAAGAAGGTTTTTGTATATTTTTTCTGAAAAATCATTTTTGGTTCGTGGCCATTTTGTTTTTGTTTGCTGCAGCTTCTTGCCCTAGTTAAAAAAGGAGTTTTCCGCTTGCTTTTCCCCCTGATTCTTCCGTTTCTTTTTAAACAGCAACTGAGCAATCAGTGCTCAGAAACGGCCCCGAGTAAAATGTGTTTGACTCCTGAACCTTGGATTTTTTTTCTCCAGCCATTTCATGAGAAACTCTGGAGCTTTTGGATTAAAATTGCTTTTGAAAGCCTCACGGTTGCATGGACTTGCGGAACATAGAAAAGATCTAAAACTTTTGGGGAGAGTTTTTGTGAACTTAGTTTCTTTTGGGCCCGCGGTCTTGTTCTGTGTTTTCAAAACCCGTATGTTTTTTTTTGCCAATTTGTATGAGAAAAAAAGACTTTCTTTTTACCTGTTTTCTAAGTATTTTCATCGCCCCAAGCCAAGCGTATATGAATTTTCCTACTTTTAAAACCCATTTGTCTAAAAGCCCCAAGCCACAGTGCAGTCAGACCAAATGGAATCAAGGTTAAAGGAAAAGGCCAAGGAGCTCAGAGACAGAAATTTTGGAAAAGGCCCCCCCCAAATTGGGGAAGGTTTCAAAGAATTTTGCAGTACTAAGGTTCCCCAAAAGCCTGTGGCCCCATAATCCTTAAATGGAGAAATTTGGACCCCAGAAGGGGGGGTCAGATTTTTGAGAACCTTTGGGGAGGGTTTTTTGGGGGGGGTAGGGGGGGAAAATTTTTTTTTCCAAATAAAAAGGGGAAAAAAAAATTTTTTTTTTTTTTTTACCCGGGGGGGGTTTTTCCCCCGGTTTTTTTGGGGAAAAAAGGGAAAAGGGGGGGATGTGGGAGAAAACCAGACCTGCTCATCATTGCCCAAAAAATCCCAAAAATAAAAATGGTGGTGGCGAACTTTTTATGGGATGTTTGTCGCGCTGGACAGGGGGGTAGTTGAAAGTGAAAGGGAAAATGAATGTGGCCAATAAAATATTTGGATGAAAAAATTTTTCCAGAGTGCTTGGACCCCCGAGTGGTGAAGGGTTTCCCTTTAAAAAAACAATGAACCTAAGCACACAGCTAAATAACAAGGGTGGTTCAGAAAACTCTGTGGATTTTGATGGTCAGCCAAAGCCCTGACCCCAAAACCCCGAGCATTTGGAGAGACTGAAAAGGCTTTTCCCCTGTTCCCCATAAAACCCCCGGGGAAATGGAGGGTTTTTCACGGAAGAATGGAGGGTCCCCAAACGGTGTGAAAAAATTTGTTCATCATTCCAAGACGACCATGGGGGTACTGTCAAAAAAAGGGGCTTTTACTCAAATTTTGCAAAGGGTCTGATACTTATGAATTGATTTTTCAGTTTTTCTTTTTTTTTAATAAATTTGCAAAAATTTCTACATTTTTTTTTTTTTTCAGTAAAATGGGGTGCAGTGAACTTAATGAGAAAAAATGAATTTTGGGGTTTACCAAATGCGCAATGAAACAAAGGGAAAAAAAAATGTAAAAGGATTGATATTTCCGAACCCACTTTTGTACATTATGGAAAAGTTGGCCCACCCTTCTCAATTAAAAGTTTTCTGTATTTTTATGACTATGAAAAATTGTAAATCCATGAAAGATCAAAAATTGAATTAAAAATGTGGAATTTATTTTAAAAAAAGGGGGGAAACAACTAAATTATGTTTAATTTGGTTCTCAAAGTCCCCACCTTTTGCTTTGGGGGTTTTTTTTCCCAACTTTGGATTCTCTTGATGAGTTAAGGGGGTTGTTCCCGGGAAAGGGTTTTTTCACTTCACAGGGTGCCCGTCGGTTTTTAAGTGGGTTTTGGCCTTACCCCGGGGTCACATGGCGACAGAATGGGGGCGACTGCAAAGTAAAAAAAGTATTGCGTCTGCCTTGTTAACTATGGAGCAGCTCCTGTTTTAATTTTTTTGGCGTTTTAAGGTCCGTGGCAATGCAGCATGCTGCGATTGTCAGATTTGGGTCGACTACCCCCAATGAAGTCTATGGGAGTGTAAAAAATTGATTACAAAGGACCGCATGTGTGCTTGCATTAAATCGATCGGGGCCTTTTGAAAGCGGGAATTATCCCCCGCATACTGTAAAAACCCTGAAGCTTTAATAAAGAATAAAAAGAATGTATACCACATAAATTTAATATATATATTTTTTGTAATTGTGAATGAAAAATTTATATATATTTTATTTTATTTATATTTATATTCCTGCTTCACTTTCTGTAAACCCCCCCAATTAAAATTCCCCGGGTTTTGTGAAATAACAGAAGCCCACTAAAAAGATACATTGTTTCCAAAAGGAAACCCTGTCATTTCCTGTTTTTTGGGTTTGTTTAGAATTACAATTACATGAGTGTTTTGTGAAAAAATTTTTGACATGTGGGGGGTTTAAATTAAGGTGTAAAAATTTGTTGAAAAAAAATGCGGGGCTCCGCGTTTTTCTCCCCAGACAGACAAAGCAAGGGTGGGGGCAGTAAAAATACCCCAGGGAGGGACATTTTTTTTGTGCCCCCTGGCTATACATCTCCCCCGACCCCCGACACTGCCCGTTTTCCCCCTTCCCCCGTAGCGGTGGCGAAGGGGGTTAAAAATGTCCCTTAAAAGTCATCTTAGTATTAAAAAGGGGCCCAAAGGCAGGTTAATAATTTAGGCTGTCAATTAGCAATTAATTTTTTAAACCCCATTGAAGAAAATAAAAAAACCCACCACTTTTAAAAATAAAAATTTTAAAGAAATAAAAAAAATTTTTGACCATTTTTTTTTTTAATCTTAATCCTTCGAAAAACCCTTGTTTCTAAAAAAAAAATAAAATAAAAAAACATTATTTTACCTATCTGGCAATCTGTCACGTCCACATGTATTCCCCTTTCCCAAGGGTTAACTAGCAATCAGATAAGAGCGCAAGTAATCCTGCGTGCTCAGTGTGCTCTGAATGAAGAGTTACTCCTGCCGCAGGAGAGGATGTGTTTTAAGATGAAACTTAAAATTATTGTATCCCACTTTCACCTTGGTCAGGTATGAAAATTCCCTTCCTTTCGTGGGAGGTAATTTTATTCGGGGAAAACAGGTTGAGCAAATTATTAGCTTCTGCGACCTGTAACCTTTAACCCTTTTGATGGTTACCCGTGGGACCCCATGTACATGGATTGGTAAGCATTTTGCTTTTTATTTTATTTTTATTACAGGAAAGGTTTTAGCAGGAAAATAAATACTTTAAAAAAATGTGTGATTTTTTTTTAAACTTCTTTTTTTTAAAATGTGTGTGTTTGATTTTTTATCTCAATAGGATTTTAATTTTATGTTGTCTTTTGACAGCTCTCAATTATTAACCTGCTTAAGGTCCCTTTAAAAACTAGGTAAATTAAGGTGCATTTTTTAACCCATTCGCCACCCCTACGGGGGAAAGGGATGGGGCAAAGTGCCAAAGGGCGAATCAAAAATTGTTTGCCTTTGGGGGGGTTTGGGGGAGTGTTGTAGCGGGGGGGCAAAAAAAAAAGTACCCCCTAGGTGTTTTTATCTGCCCCCACTCGTTGTTTGTCTGTCTGGTGGAAAAATACAGCGGGAGCCCAGCATTTTTTTAAAAGAATTTTCCCTTTAAATTTAAACCCCCACATGTCTGAAATTTTGCACAATAATCTGTAATTGAAAGTTCTAAACAAATTTTCAAAATAGGAAAGACATGGTTTTAATGTGTGGAAACAATGTTCTTTCATGTGGCTTCTGTGATTTCACAAAACCGGGAATTGATTAGGCTAAACGTATGTAAAAAATTAGGAACTTAAATATATTATATATATATATATTTATTTTTTTTATATATATAAATATATTTATGCACAATGCAGTTTATATATATTATTTTTTATAATATATGTGTTCTGTTTTTAAATTATTCTTTCTTTTGTATTAAAAATTTTATTTTTTGGCCCCTTATAGGGCGTTTTGCAAGTTGCGAGAATTTCGGAAGTGGGGGGGAAAACGGATGTTACAGGTACACACACAGCGACAAAAACGACTTTGAAGGAAAATGGTGAAAAAGGTGTGTGATGTTTGCATTTTGACCCGACAATCGACCGACTAAACGGCCCCATTTTTTGTGTTTGTGTCGCCGGCCTTTTATAAATGGGATGGGCCATCAGTTGGTTGTGCAGAAGTTTGGTGGATACACGCTATAGTCTACTGAATGACTGTTGAATTTGATTAGGAAAAAAAAAAGCAAAAAAGAAAGAAAATTGGTGGCCTCTTAGTTTAAGGAAACAGTTCCCGTGTAAAAAAAAATCAATAGTCCACCAAAAACTCCAAAAAGAAAAAGCTATATGTTGTAAAATAACAAATTGAAAAAATGAAAAACCGTTTTAAAGGGGTTGCCGGTTTGGGGCTAAGTCGGGGTCACCTGTGTTTTCGTTGAAAAACCTTACTCATGATGCCGTCAGGATTCTAAATGGTGATGTATACAAATGCATGGCAAGTAAGAAATTGGGATAGTAAATCCCCAAAATTTCACTAATTTTACTTACATGAGTGATATTTATTGTGAATTCTACAATAGCTAGAATCAGCAAATCCTGGCGCGCACAGTGTGTGTCTGGGGGGATTCAAAGTTGCGTCATACACTATTTGGGCACCACATGTCCTCCATACATTTTTTGGGACCACTAGCCTCCATCAGTATTGGGCAACTTTGTTCTCCATACAGATTTGGGCATTAAATAGTCCTCCATACAGTATTATGGGCACCCATAGCCCCACTTCAGTTTAGGGACCACAGGCCCCCCATACGTATTTGAGCCCCACGTCCCCTATGTGTAATGGCCAAACCCCCAGTACCAGACTCCGGCCAAGTGCACATTCGCCCAACAAATTTAAATACCCAAAAAATTTTGGGGTCTGGTTTGTTGCATTTTTTTATTTTGGGGCAGGTCGGCGCACCTAAAAGGGCGCAAGCGCCGGCAAATGCAAAAAACTGCGCACGGCCTGCGAACTCAATGCTAAAATAGGGTGCGCAGGTCGCATGCGCATCATGCGCCATGGTGGGTTTGGGAGGAGGCAGGCCCCGGGGGGGAGCTTGCGGGGGCCGTGCGCGACCGACAAGGTCGGTAAAAGAAAGTGGGGAAAAAAGCCTAAGAAAATATCGGCATTTTTAAGTGTGACCTTGGTTTTTTTGGGGTAACACTAAAATATGGGTTAGAGGGTTTTTTAGGTGAACGCAAATTTTTTTGGGGTTTTTGGGGGGGAAAAATTTTAAAACCCGGTGCTCTTATTTTACAGTTTTGAAATGCGCGTGTTTTTTAATTTTGGGCAAGGTGTAGACTTGTTTTTGGCGGTGCCCTCTGTCATGGCTTGTGATGGAAGGGTCGATTTTTTTTTCGTTTAGCTTTGCTTTTTTTCCTTTCCTGCGCACAAAACCCCCGCGGGGGATCGAATCGGACAGTTTTATGGCATTGGGGCCCGGGGCCTGGTACTGGGTTTGGGAGCAAGGCTTTTTCTGATGTTTTTTTCTTTAATCCCCAAATTGGATTTACATGGTTAGTTTTTTTGTTTCCAGATTTTAGAATGTGCCGCAGGTATATTTGTAGCTACGAGTATGACCCACTATTTTTTAGGGTTATTTTTTGTGTGGAGAAAAGTGCTGGAAAGGGTTCCGGCATTCCCCTGGCTATTGAGGTCTGCGGTGTGCTGGGGAAAAAACATTCGAGTGCACCGGTGTATGTCTACGGTTTTGAAGCCCCCAAAAAATGAGGATTTCCCTTTTTTTTAGACATTCCTACATGTTTGACCGGTCGAACAAACCTGGCATGCAGCGGGGGGGCTCAAATGTTTTTTTGGCACGCCGCAGAACTCGGGTGTACAGGAGCATGCCAGAAAACCCCTTTTTGAGCCTTGGGGTCATCCTAATAATTTCTTGGAGGTATTTTTTGCCCCCCTTTCTTTGGAAAAAGGAAATTCAATCCTTTCAGATCAAAATGTCATTTTTTTCTGTAATATTTTTTACCAAAAAAGAAAACAAACTAAAAATTTTAAAAAAGCATTCTTCTTATCTTTATTTACATACATGGCAGGAAAAATGAGGACAAGTGTTTATTTTGCATCAAAAAATATATTTTTTTATTTCCAGTATTCCCCGCCGTACCAAAAAAGGCCAAAAACCAAAGACAATAACTGCCATAAAATGTTACACAGGGGTGCTTTTTGTCCCCTTTTCGTAGAGGAAAGTCCGTTTTTTTTTCATGGGGGTATAATTACAAATGACTCAAATTTAATAAAAAATGACATGTCAAAAGTGTTACTTTTTTTAACGCATAAAACATTTTTTTCTGAGTGCAAAAATTTTCTGTAAGGTGATGTTCATAAAAAATTTTTGCGGTTGTTTTTTTTTCAGCCAAACCTGCTTATGGAAGCAAAATGTTTTTTGCTGTTCTGCACCCCCTTTTATGGTTTTAGTTGATTTTTTAGCAGCGCTTTTTTTTTTTAGATTACATTGTGATTTGTTACTTTTCTGTTTCATGAAGTCACTTTTATTCACAAAATGCAGAAAAAAAATCTTAAAAAACAGCAAAAAGCGAAAAAAATCTAAAAAAAAGACAGTCGCAGATTGAAAAAAAAGCTCCCAGTGATCGAGTTCAGCAGGAAAAAAAATAAAAATGTGGGCTTGAGATCTCTGAAATGCGTTGCTTTTGCTGCAACGTAAAAAGCAGCTTCATTTTTAAAAAAAAAAGAAAAAAAAACATGCAGGGACTTCCTTAAGGGGTATGAAAATTTTTGGGGGCCCCTTTACTTGAACTCGATGCCCACTGCCTGTTGTCAAGACGATTTGTCTGTAGTTACAGACAAGAAAAAGATTTTATAAAAAAAGGAGAGAACATGGGGGGGGGAGGGAAATTTTTGGTTTGTGAAAAGAAAATTCTCACTTAAAGGTTGTGAGTGTTAAAACCACTAAAGGAACCTTAAAAGGGGTTTCCATACGGGGAAATTTCCCCTTTTAAATCTATACCCCTTTTTAAAAATACACACCCCTCTGCTCTACAGCCCGGTACGCGAGTCAGTGAGACTCCGCAATCACGGAAAGATGGCCTGCAGCGCTGGCCCCCCTTTCGATGTTGTGGAAAAGGAGAGCGCAGCACCCAAAATTAAAAAAAAAAAGGGTCCACTTTTGATGTAAGGAGAAAATTACTTTATTGTCAAAAAATATTACTTATTTTGGGTTCCCCTTTATCAAAAAAAATCTCCAAAAAAAACGTGGGGTTTTAGACATAAATTAATTTGTTTTAAGTAAAGTGTGGGGACGTTTTTGTTTATTTATTATTGATTTTTTTTGAAAAATTAATGTATGGTTCTATAGCTATAAAAAGGGGGCGAGCCTTCGCTGCTAACCCCCCTGGCAAAGTGCGGGAAAGCTGCGCGCTGACCGTGCCTCTGTCTGTTTTATCGCCCCTTATTATCCCGCAGTTTTTGTTTTTTTTTCCCCGGCGATCCGCAGTGTAACCCGGGTCACACTAAAGAGGAATACGGGGTGGAGGCGTGAAAATAGCATTCACTGGCCCCAATATTTCTCTTGGGCAGCTCTGACATGGTATATATTGGGGTTTTTTCGCTGCGAGATACCGCAGCATGCTGCGTTGTCATCGTATTCACCTTTGTAGCCAACTTATGGGTGCGAGAAAAATAAGGATTACACACGGACCATCGTGTGACTTGCGAGAAATAGCACGGTTTTCCCCTTAAAAAACCCCGGCAATCACCCTGGCTATCTGAAAAAAAACATGACGGGTTTTAAAATGTGTACTGGGGTTTTGTGTCCGTCCCGTTGCAAGTGATGGTGATTAAATTTTAAGCATGCAACTGGTTTTAAATTTTTGGAGATTTTCCCTCGGAAAGGGCCTTTTCCCCACTTTTACAGATAATTTTTACTCATTAATGGGGTTTTTGGTCAAAAAGTGCCACACTGCATTTCCTACTAGGGTACATTTTCAGGGTTGCAAGCTGTGCTAATTTGACCGTTGGTAAGGTCCTGCAACTCTTTTGTTTTTAAAACGTTTTTGGACTGCAAAGGCCTGCCAGTAACCACAGCTGAAGTCGATGCCTGCGCGGATCTTTCCTTTTTGGTATTCCGCGGCCCCCCTTTCCCCCAATGGTGCCAACCCCGGGAAAATGTGTCATCCTCACCTCCTTTTTTAATTTATCTGCACCTTTCCCCTGTGTCCCCGTGTAATGGTTAGTATGGGAAAAAGGGGCCTGATTTTTTCGGGTCAGATTCTGGTCAGTAGCTGCGAGGGGGAATGTGTGCTTGGGTGAATGTACCGAAATCATTAGCGTGGTGTGCATCAGTGCTAAATTTTTTGAAATTCTTGGAGAACAGGAGAAGCCCCCAAGACGGGGGAAGAGAAATGTTTTCCTTCTTCAAAAAGGGGGAAAAAGGGGGGGCCCCCGGGAACATAGGCGGTGAGTCTGCTTTTTTCCCCGGGAAAAAAAATTTGAAAAATTTTTTAAAAACAGTATGCAATACCTGGTAAAATGAAGTGATTAGGAGTGCTGGGTTTGTAACTAATAAGTCATGTCAGCTAACTTAATTTCCTTCTATGCGAATCACGATGGGGGTCAGGGAAATTGTGTTTTGTATATCTTGACTTCAGCAAAGCATTTGACAAAGTATCTCAACAACCTTTTTGAAAAAATGACAAAAAATATGGAAGGCAAGGAAACGTTAGGGGATTCAAAAAAGGCTTAGTGATCGGACCCAAGGTGGTCGAAAAAGGTGACATCCATTTTGGGAAAGTATAAGTGGGGTCCCCCAAGGTCTGTTTTGGGCCGTATTATTCAATTTTTTTTTTAAAGATTTGATAAAAGGAATTTTGGTAAATGAAAATTTGCTGATGCCAAAATAGGAGGGATAGTTAATACTAGAAAAGAGAGAGAGCGGTTCAAAAAATTAAAAAAACTGGAGCAGTGGGCAGCAATAAAAGATGGTTTTAAAAAGGGAAAAAAAGCAAATACTACATTGGGAATAAAAAAAAAAAGCATTTTCAAAAGGGGGGTAATGGTAAGTAACAGCCTGTGAAAAAGATTGGGTTTATAATTGAAAAAAGACTAAAAAAGGTTTTAAAGGTGATGAACAGAAAAAAAAAAATGCAATTCTGGTTTTTCAACAGAAGCATAGTCTAGATAGTGGGTCATTATTGCCCTTACCCTTTTTGGTCAGACATCTCTGAAAACTGTTTCAGTTTTGGACCCCTTTTTTTAAAAAAGACATCAACAAACTGGAGCAAGTTAGAGAAGGGGCCACCAGAATGGTGCCGGTTGCCCCATGCCTAGGGAAGGTTTTGCGGTTTGGGAATGTTTGCTTGCAAAAAGAAGACTGAGAGGAGACTTAAAAGTTTCTACAAATACTAAAGGGGCTGTCAATTGTAAAAAGGTCTCTTTTTCTCTTTGCACAAAAAAAAAGAAGCAATGGGATGAAACGAATGGGGGGGGACAAATTAAATATTAAAAAAAATTTTGGCGTTAGGTTGATCAATGAGGGGAAAAGGCTGCCACGGGGAGGTGGGGGTTCCCTTAAAAGGAAGTTTCAAACGAGGCTGGACGTTTTCTGTCTGGGATGATTTAGAGATCCTGTTTGAGCGGGGGGGGTTGGCCCGATGGCCAGGAGGCCCTTTCCCAAAATTACTATTCTTTGATTCTATGTCGATTCATTTGGATGGGGATTCAGGATTTGATTGATAAGTTAGGCATGGTATGTAAAAAGAGTCCATGGAGTATTAAGGGGCCCCTGCGCTTCCTTCACTTTTGGGGGGGGTGAAGGAACAAGGAAAGGTGTTTTTTCCTGCCGGACCTAAAATGACCCCCAGGCTTGCTTTTTTTAAAAGCTTTAAAAGGGGGGCGATAGAGTGGGGTTTTGTTTCGGAATGTAACCCAAAAAAACCTTTCTGATGCTGGGTTTTTAAAAGTTTTTCCTACCCCCAGAAAGGGGCCCCCCGGGGCCTTCTGGAGCCGCGGCGCAGGCTTAACCCTCTGCCTTAGGTGTACTGTGCTTTTGGCCTACGCGATGCCCCACCTGGGGACCGCTGGCCCCCCCCCCCCCCCCCCGCCACGTCGAGGCCTTTCCCCATATTCCTCATGTTTGTAAAAATGTCCAAAAATACCGGTTTTGGTTTTTTTGGGAGAGTACGCTGTTAGGTAAAGGGGAAATTTTTAAATTCCGTATATTTTCCCCGGGGTCACCACAGACGCTCACTCGTTGGATTTGCCGTAATAAAAAAGCAGAAAAACTGTACTGTTTCAGAAGCGTAAGTGTATACGTGTGGGGGGAATTTAAATTCTGTATATATTTCCGGAGTCAGACACAGACGCTTCAGGCTCGTATGGATTTGTCATGATCCAGTGCGGTTTGGCCTCCCCCACAGGGGTTAATGTTTGCCCCAGGGGGGCTCTGACCTGCCCCCCGGGGTTTTTTATTATGGCCTCTCTTTGGTTGGGGGAGCTTCTTATAGCCCCCGGAAGTCCAATCCCGTAGTTATTTTTGCCCCTTGGTGAGTGTGTTGCCCTGATTGCCGTGTTTGCCCCTGTTCTGTTTGTTTGTTTGGTTCTGCCGGGGTTTGTTTCCCCCTTTTGATTTTGCCTTGTTCGTACTGTGTATTGCTTCCTTGGGTTTTTTGATCCCCCAGTCCCTGATATTCTTGATTGCCTGCTCCTTGTGTACTGGTTGCTTCCGTTTTTTGACCCCCGGGTTGTCTTGGATTCCGTCTCCCCTGGGCCCCCCCTTCCCCGGTGTCCGGTGACCCCCCTTTCCCCCCCCAGGGTCCAGTAGCTCCCCCCATCTCCCCCCTACAGGACGCTAAGCTCCGCCCCCCGGGGGTTTACATGACCGCAGGCCGGAGTTTTACTCACCCTTGGTGTTCTGCTAATCCGTCTGCTGTATTGCTATGTCTTGCCCCGCATCGGGGGGGGGTGGTTTTCCCTGCAAGGCCGTCGGAGGCTCCGGGCCCATGTCAGAGCGCTGAAACCCCCGGTAAGTGCCCCCCAGCGGTTTCTCTTTTTATTATAAAGACCTTGAACTTTTTTTTTTTTCTGCGCTGGACCCAAGATGTTTTCTGGAGGTGAAAACTTGATCAGTTGCTGCAGAAGCTAAATTTGGAGCACCAAACTCGGCCCATCCCAACAAAGGGTTTGGGGTTCGGTTCGGGGGGGGGCTATCCGCAGGGTTTCAGCGTAGTGGGCTAGAGATGTTTTTTTGTCTCCCAAAAAAACCCCCGGGTTTAAATTACCGATATTTTTTTGGTAACAAAAGTAATTTTGGTATTTAAAAGGGGGCTGTAAAAAATTTTTTTTTCTTTGGACCCCGTCCTTGGGGGGTGGAAACGAGGGTGGGGGTGGTTTGTCCCTGTTGGGGGGCCCCCCCAAACTGGGCTTTTTTTTTCCTCTTCTGCCCCCGGAGAAGAGTGTGCATGCATTTTTTTAGGCCTTGGGCATATTTACGTGGGGGGATAGAGTGGTTTGGCTGGGAAAAGGGGATGAGTGTCTGTCAGGGGAAGCCTGGGGGAGGGTTCTGTTCTGAATTTAGCGGGGCAGCGAGGTTTCGTGGAGTGATCCGCCCTTGGGGGTTTTTTCCGTAGGGCCTGTGTAACGTCAAAAGGGTCCCTGGCACTTCATCCTCCCCCATCCCTGGAGGTCCCCGCCCAAGCGGATTCGCATGGTGCAGCTGGGGTAGGGCATTATGGTTGGAAAATATTTTTCCAGTGGGATGAGCCCCCGGGTCCCCCCGTGGCTTGGGGGAAGCTATAAAACCCGTGGAAAAAAAAGAAGACGCCGGGAGAAACGTTGTGCTTCTTTGGGGGAAATCTGGACTTTTTAAGGACTGCCCCCCCTGCCGCATCTTCCAAATGGGGGAAAAAAAGACTAGGTTGGGTAGTAGTCGGGGGCTCCCCCGACCTTCGGTACTTTTTTCCCCCACTTCCAAAAATTGTGCTTAGGTGAATGGAACTTGGTGATGGTCCTGTTCAGATACCGCCTTTATTGATGTGGTTCTGCTTTTAATTGATTGACACCCGGACATTGACTTTAAAAAGATGGGCGTCAGGCTTGGATCCTGTTAAATTTTGGGGCTTTGACTCATCCCCTTTACCGGGGGGGTATCTTTCAGGTCTGAATTTTTTCTTGAAAGTGGGCCCCCTATGGGAAAAAAATAAGTTGTTTTTTTTAGAAAATTTTCCCCGCGGGACGGTACTGGGGAGCTTGGCTTCCGCCATAATCCCCCCTTTGATTGGGTGGGGGGGATCACTTAATGGGGGCAGGGATAAATGTTGTAACCTGGGACCTCTTGTAAAACTGTTAAATCTTTCGTGCGTCTGTCGGTCGGGGGGTCCCGGGGGTACCTGAAGGTTTCGAAGACTTTTTTTTTTCCCAAAAACGAGGCTGAGGGCTGCCACCCCATAGACCTATGATTGTGAAATATTTGTACCTGGACCCAAAATTCCCAAGGGGTGGTTTTTAAATTTGCCCGGGCCAGAGCCCCCAACCATGAAGGGTAATAGCGGGTTCCGAAAGGGGTATTAGGCCTTTGTTTCCCCGTGCAGGTTCTTTTCTGAAGAAGAAAGATGGTGGTTTGCGGGGTGCTGATTTTTGGAAAAATTAAAATAACGGTAGGACATTTCCCCCCTTTCCCCCCCATTCCGATTATGTAACCGTTATCAGGGGCCTTTTGGTTCTCAAATTGAACTCGGGGAGCCTACAACTGATAAGGGTTGGGGAAAGGGGACGATGGGAAACGGCGTTTCCTTACTCAGGGGACTCTTTGAAAACCCGGTGATGCATTTGGGTTAACAAAAGCCATGCTTTTTCCCCGAATTTTTAAAGTTGTGTTTCGACTGTGGGCCCATTTGTTTTTTTTTTTGGGGTAATTTTGTATATTCCCCGGAATCATTTCCCCCTTTTAAAATCTAAAGTTCTCCAGAGACCGGGAGAATCAATTTTTTGTAAAATTTGGGGAAAAAGTTCGTTTTTCGTTCAGGAATTTTTTTTGGGGTGTTGTGTCCGGGGGGGGGTTTGTATGGATCCAAAAAGGGCGGCTATTGTAGATGGGTTCAGCCCGGGATCTCAAGGGGCTCCCCCGCTTTTTAGGATTTGCAAACTTTATGGGATTCATTTTTAAGGTTTTAAAGTGGTTAAACCCCCCATGTTTACCCCCAGGGGGGTGATGTAAAAAATTGGCGGACTTGCTAAAGAAACCCCTTTCAGGTTTAAAAAAAGTTTCATTCCCCCAGTGTTGGTTAGCGACCCCCCAACCTTTTTTGTGGAGGGGATGTTTGAAGTGGGGGTGGGTGCTGGTTGTCCCCCGGGGCCGGCCACCTTATAAAATCAAACCTGTCCTTCTTCTCCAAGAAGTTCTTTCCCTGGGAAAAAATTTATGTAGGAAAGAGAACTTCTTTGGTCAAGCGGCTTCGAAGAATGGAGGCATTTTGGAAGGGGGGCTACCCATCACTGTTATACAGATCACAAAAATTTGATACCTTGAAAATTCTAAGAGGCTTCGCCCGACAAGCCCTTGTCACTTTTTTTTTTCCGATTTAATTTTTCCCCTTTCTTTCGAGGGGTCCAAAAATGTTAAAACGGTGCCCTGTCCCCAATTTTTTCCCCTTTTCTCCCCCACCCGTCCTCCTTCTTGTCCGGGGGGGGGGTAGTGGCGGGGGTTCGACGAGTTGGAACAAAAAAATTTTGGGGGTCAGTTCCTAGTCCGGGGGGCCCGGCCCCGGGGGTAAAGTTTGTTCCAGAATTATTGCGGCCCCGACTTTGCGGAGTTTATGGTTAGGCTTAGTGCTATCCCGGTTCATGCATTGGAGGCGTGCCAGGGGTTTTGGTGGCCTTCAATGGGGTCCGATTTAAAAAAATTCATTTTGTTGTGGGTTTGTCCCTTCCAAAAAGCTCGCATGCCGGCCGGTGGGGAATCATCCTTTCCGGTTCCCGAAAGGCCATGGACTCTCTCTCCATGGACTTTATTACCGGTTTTCCCTTCCGGGGCAATACGTGATTTGGGGGTGGTGGACGGTTTTTTAAAAAAAGGCCCCTTTGTTCCCTTGGCAGCATTACCCTTAGAGAAAATTTGTCAGTTGTTTGTGCTGATGTGGTCCTTTGCATGGGGTCCCCCATTTTTGGTTGACAGGGTGTGCAGTTTGTGGCAAAATTTTGGGGGGGTTTTTTTAAGAAATTGGGCTCTCACTCTCCCTTCCCGGCATATCACCCCGGAAATAAATTTTGGCGACGGAGGGGGACCAAAAAAATCCCCCGGGAAAAGACTCTCGGTGTCTGACCTCCCCAGACGGAGGATTGGGGTGATGCGTTACGTTTTCGAAATTCGCTTTAACAACCGAGTGAGTCAAACACCAAATGTCCCCCCCCTGATTAATTAGGGTTTTTAACCCCCCTTTTGGGGGGGTTTTTACGGTTGGTTTCGGTTGTCCCCCGGGGGGAGGGATCCGTTCAGGTTTAAAAAAAAACTGGGTGAAGTCCAGCGTAATATATCTCGGCCCGGGGAGGTTTAAAAAAAATTTTTGGGCAAAAAAAGAGCCCCGGGACACATGTTTCGGTGGGGGGGGAAAAGGGTTTTGGTTTCCCAGTAAAAACAAAATTTAGGTACCATCAGCTAATTTTGGACCCAAAAATTATCGGTGGTACGGATTGTGGGGTAGTCAACCGTGGATATAGGTTGCATTTCCCCCGTCCTTAAAAATAACCAAAATGTTCCATAAATCTCTGTTGAAAAGTGGGGGGTTCAGGAGGGCCCCCGGTTGTTGTTCCCCCCGTTTGTGGAGGGTCACTTGGGTAGAGGTGGCAAATTGTGGCTTGGGGGTGCGCCCTCTTTTAGTCCCCGGGCCATGGAAGGGATATGGCCAGAGGATCGCCTGGGTCTCAGTCGTGGACATGCGGATGCCTGGTTCGGGCTTTCCCCGCCAGGTACCCGGGCAAGCCTGGGGGCCAGGGCCCCCCCTTGGAGGGGGGTACTGTCTGATCCCGTGCAGGTTTGGCCTGCACA
>JARQOD010012122.1:0-20832 GCA_033576555.1 Oophaga sylvatica | reverse complement strand
GGGATTACCTGCAGTCACTGCAGTTATCGCGAAAAATGCATGTGACCCAGGGAGAAGTAATGGGGGGCCAAAGAGTCCAGGACGTGACCCCGGAGTTTCTGCCGGTAAGTCCCGCTGACTCCTGACAGCCGACCCACGGCACTCACGTGACAGTGACAAATCCGATTCCGGTATTCGATAAGACGAAAATATCGAAACGAATTATCGAAAGGCCGATAGAGCTAATATCGGCCAATAGCCGATATTTGCATTATCGTATCGCTCAACACTTATTGTGAGGAAATGTCCATGGCTGTGTAGGAAATTCCATCAAATGTGACGCTAAAGGATTAATCCACCTACACTGTTTCCCGCTAAATCTGAAACAAGAGTGTATCAATAACATTGTAATGTGAAATTTATGCTGCATGCACTTTTGTAGTATTTTAATGTATTCTTTTGTGCCCATTTTTTGATAAAAAAAAGAACTATATTCATATACCTACAACATGTGACACTATGTATACGATGGGGCTTAATGGCATGTTTTATAGCCATGCATTGAAGCTGGTCTTATATGCTCCTTTCATATCCTGGGCCCCACACTTCATCTCTTTTCTTGAGAAACCTTTATTAAAAAAATACTAAACATAAGTAAATATCAGAGGCAATTTGTTTTAGGATGGTTTAACTTTACCTTTAAAAGCTGACTTTAGAAGCCACAACTAGAAACATATTTCCTAATGAGAAGTTTTATGCACAGTGGCGTTTAGTTTGCTTTAACTGTGGAATGAGGTCCACCGATTGCTTAATTGTTTCCATATTGCCGCAGTTTTCTCTTCACGTGTTGCAAGGATAATAGATGGTCCAGAGGTTATGGCAGCTGGCTTTCATTGAAATCCATCAGTTTACGCTAGCACAGTAATGTACTCTGAGGTTAAAAAGGCTATCGTTGTCGACCAAAATACTTCCATTTGATTGTTATATAAGCCTAGGAGTATTGATTTATTATTGGCAGGTCCAGAAAGCAACACATTAGTTCAAATATGTTATCATGATTTACCTTGGCATAGACACTGCAAGTTATTTTGCAGCATGTGCAGTTAAATAACTTGTGCTAGAAAAACAAATCCACAACTTAGAGGATTTCACCAGAGCTGAATTCTACCTGTTACATTTAATGTCGGTATTTATGTGGTTAGAACCCTGAGAAAAGCAAAACACAGATGGGAAATAATTAAAAAAAGAATGAGAGGGAGAAGAAATGAGCAAGTGGTAAAATGATGCAAATTGAACTAAATGAATATATTACAGCTTTGAATCATAGTAAAATATTCCCAGTAGGATTCTCAGTTACTACAGACAAACAGTGCAAATCAATAGGGTAAGTGCTTTATTTGTAGTATCATTACTTGATATACCCCATCCCACAAAAAAATGTCAAAAAAGTCTAGATTCTCTTCACATTCTAAACTCATGATGTTCCTATCCAAAATACCAATGCCTGTTAACCAATCATTGTATTTGTTTCTAAAGTTCCACTGAAAATCAAAAGTAATTCTGTTAAAAAAATGTAACATTGATTAGTATTACGGATTATTGTAAATGTAAATTATAATGACAGTTTATTTCAAGGGTAGATATTGCTGCCTAGCGCACAACACCTTCGAAAGCAGGTGTTAGGCCGGTGTCACACTAGCGAGTTTGATGCGAGTTAGTCGCACGACTAACTCGCATCAACACCCGGAACGGCCTCCCACTCTCAGACCAGAGTGCGCGGCTGCATGTATTTCTATGCCGCCGCGCACTCTGGTCTGAGAGCGGGCGACCGTGCCGGGTGTTGATGCGAGTTAGTCGTGCGACTAACTCGCATCAAACTCGCTAGTGTGACGCCGGCCTTAGGCAAAAGTGATGCACCGTCTTGGCCAGGGAGTGATCCCTCCCTGTTGGCAGCAAAAATGGTTCCATAAAAATGTCCATGAGATTCTCTATATAATGGTTATGTTTATCAGCAAGGCGTAGGAAGCTGCAGTCAGGTTGCTACTGCCTAAACAAGACAGTGAGTCAAACAGATCACTTTCAATCGCCCATTAATATTTCTAGAGAACTGTGGACATCGGAATGAGCAGTCCAAAGTTCACTAATCCTGGAGTAATCACCTGCTAGCAGTTTATAGTCAATTTGCAGGACGTGGTCTAAGACGGAGACCAAATATTGTAACCAATCCACAGCAAAACTCTTAGCTGTTTTAGCTGTTATTTTGTGCAACACACTATCTATAATACCCAAAGTGGGTTTGCAATGATGTGACTTGTGAGCAGAGCTTCGACAGATTTATTATCTGTAAAAACTGTATGGCAGATCAGCTCAGCTTTTCTGATAGAATTAAACTGTTTTATACAGATTGCCTTCTGTTTATAATTGCATAATTTGTACAAATACCGTATATACTCGTGTATAAGCCGAGATTTTCAGCACCTTTTTTCGTGCTGAAAATGCCCCCTCGGCTTATACACGAGTCATAGGGCAGAAACCAGTGGGGGAGGGGATGCCGCGGCAGGAGCCGGTGGCTGGGATCATACTCACCCCTCCCCGTGCCATCGCTGAGGGTCCCTGCAATCCTGCGTTCTCCCTGTCTTCCTGCAGCTCTTCAGCACTGAGCGGTGACGTAATACCCGCTCATTAAGGTCATGTAATATGGACGCGACGCCACTCCCATGGGCGTGGCCTCCATATTCATGGCCTTAATGAGCGGTATTACAGCACCGCTCAGTGATGAAGAGCTGCAGGAAGACGGGGAGAACACAGAATTGCAGGGATGCTCAGCGATGGCACGGGGAGGGGTGAGTATGATGGAGGAGAGGACAAGGAGCACGGAACAGGAGGGGGGGGAGAACGGTGGACGGGGGAAGCATAGAGGAGGACGGGGGAAGCATATAGGAGGACAGGGGAAGCATAGAGGAGGACGGGGGAGAACGGAGGACGGGGGAAGCATGGAGCTGGACGGGGGGGAGATCGGTGGACAGGGGAAGCATGGAGCAGGACGGGGGGGGAGAGTCGGGGAGGTGGGGACGGGGGGAAGCGAGTGGAGCAGGACGGGGGGGAGATCGGTGGACGGGGGAAGCGTGGAGCAGGACGGGGGGAGATCGGTGGACGGGGGAAGCGTGGAGCAGGACGGGGGAGAGACGGGACTGGGAGCGGGGCGGACGGGGGGAGATCGGTGGAGGGGAGCATAGAGAGGATGGGGGCAGCACAGAGCAGGAGGTCAGTTTATACACCCGGCTTATACATGAGTCAATAATTTTTCCCAGTTTTTTGTAGCAAAATTAGGGGGGTCGGCTTATACACGAGTATATACGGTACTCAAAAGCAACAATTCAATTGAACAGAGCATCCACAAGGATACAAGCATTGAAAGCTATCATTTTGTCTTTTACTAGCAGCTGTAATTGTAAATAAATCAGTAGGACAGAGGGCAAGTGGCATTCTAGAATAGAACTAGAAAACACTAAGGCTCTGATTAATCAGTGTTTTTTTTAACACGTTGATAAGTGTTTAATGGCAGAAATCGGAATTGTGACTTGACAAGTTATCCTGTATCTTAGTCCCCAAATTTTTCTCCAGTCCATGACCAAAGTAAGATTAGTGGCAAGGTGCAAGGAGGCACACAATCTTTGTTGCTGCAAAGATTGCACACTGTTGCAGCAGCATAATGATGTGAACAATAGAAGAGTTTCTTATGCTTACAGCAGATGAATGGTTAACAGCTGAAGGAGGTTAATGCAGGTAGATGATAAAAAGCCTGAACTCACTGAAAAGATGATTAATTAACTGAAAAAAATGGATGAAGAAGCAAAACTCTTGATGTACATGTAACTGATTGCAAAGCTACAAATTATCTGAAAGCACATAGTTGTTTGATTCAGCCTGAAATTGGTTCGGATGGTGATGTCAAATGTCAAAAGAGTTCACCAAGTTACTTAAAAAACCTGGCGTGGACTACATCAAATAGACTAGGCTATAATAGAAGGGAGCAAGGCATGTTGCCGATGCCGGGACAGATTTGTAACATTACTATTCTGTAGTAAATACATTATTTTACAAACTTATTGTTTTAGTACAAGATGGTTGTGTTTCTTTCTCTGCTGTTTCCAACTCCTTTCTATTAACGTTTAATGAACATATTGTGATTGAACATTACGTTATTCTATATATAATCTCTATATATAATTTTGAAAGTTTAAGAGCAGGGGGTCATAAAATTAATACACAACACACAGGCATGTGAAAGAATGAGTGCAAGGTAGAAAGAGGTACTAATTATAAAATTGTACAAAAGTCCCTTTAATTGATGTTAACATTCAGAGGAATATCACTGTATTGTTCTAAAATTAAAACTTCAACCATCTGTTCTGGGTCATAATCAAAATGTCAAGTACACAGCCTACATCTATAGCAGGACCTTCACTAATATCTGCACAGTCTGAAATTTTTCATGGAATTATTCACTGCCCAGCCCATACCTGGTCATTACTCATTATTGTTCCCACACCAGAGCAGGTGGCCTCTATCAACCTCAACCACTAAGAATTAAACACTGAATCTCAGTACTATAATTCAACCAATCAGAGAGTTCTGAATTTTGTTTTATGAGCCCATTAATTATAGAAACACATGCACCTTTTTTGGTTTTAAACTCCCTTAGTGATTCCAATAAGCAGATGAATAGGTCCTATGGCCTGGATCATTACAAGCCAGTGCTCATTTCAGGCATACAGTAAAATTCATGGGGATAATAAAGTTCCACTGTCTTTGGACCTTTCTACTTCCTTTATGAAGCCATGAAATGTAAGACTTCTGTAGTTACTGGGACTTACATTCCCCAGGGGATCTACCAACTTTGTAGGCTGTTTTAACTCCTTCCCAATCAAAAGCTTAATGCAAAAAAAAATTATGAGCTAGTTTGACAATCCAATTTAATTAGCAAATATATATATATATATATATATATATATATATAGTTTTTGAAAAGCTACAATATGTGATTAATTAATCTGATGTATTTGGATCCATGTCACACATATATTGATGTAGCTTCACTGTATTTTAAAGAAGGGAATACAACTTGAACTGTGAAATGCAACCTAATTCAGAACTAAGAAAGTCACAGTATTTTACACAATGCCATTTCTTTTGCACCCAAATGCATTAACTTTGATGACCACTATTTACATAGATATAAGTGTACGAGACATAAACTGGAGTGGAATGAGAGGTTAGATGTACTAATTGTAAAATGGGGAAGCCAACTGCTGCTGATGGGGCTTGAGAGTTGTAATGCGACAAGTGACTAATTGGTGTAAAGATGTACTACAGACAAGTTCAATGCTTCAGCATGGTTTTTACCAGTGGCCATATTTTTAGGCCGTGAACAAGCAGTCCTGTGAAAGTCCTGGAGTGGCCATATTACTTCCTTCACTAGTTAACTGTGGTATTTGTATAACCCCATAGAAGGTGCAGTCATCCATGGTCCCTTTAATGATTTCACTTAGCCTTCTTTCATAGAGAATCAAAAACAAATTTAAGGTTGGCTGATAATGCTTGGTGACCAAACAGCTAAAATCATTGACAGCAATGCCTTACTGATTTGTCAAAGGAAAATGGCAGTTTATGGGCAGCATACTATTACAGTCCCTTATCCTTATTATTATTGTGGTTTGTCCTGATGAAGTATGTGTACTTCGATACGTGTTGGCGAATTGAAACCGCATTCAAACCTTTTTGGTCTCCTAATCCTGGACCATTGGAAACGCAAAATCATATACATTTTCTTCCAGTTTTGCAAGTTAGTTCCTTATCTTTGACCTAAGGAGGTGGTGGAACTTTATTATCATTAGCAGTGTTGGTTCCTCAACATCATTCTCCAGTTGTGGACTCTTAAATGCTTATGGGCATGCAAATAGCTGGCCAAATCTGGACTATCGCAAGCTTTTTTAACATGATGACACAAGCCACAGATGTCCCTCAGATTTCTTCACAACATTAAAGCACCCTTTAAGCTGTTTTTTTTACTGCAGTCCTGGAGTGGTACTACTAAGACCCCTGCACTTGGTGTTATGCTTACCATCCACCATTTTCTGATATTATGAGAGCCACTCAGGTTGGTTTTAAGCAGTTTGTGACCTGCTGGATTGCTTCAGTGTTTGCTGGAGAGAGCTGGAGGTCACGTTTCAATGCAGGTCTATAAAAACCTCGTTCTGGCTCTCATAGACTTGCATTGAGAACTTGTAACTGTTACCTCTGACATCTGGTCTGTAAGAATTTGCTGTCACAACATGGCAGCATGGGATCAGACCAGTGCCAGGAATAGCTAAAGACGGCGGGTGGTCATTATAATATTAAATGCAGCACTGCAACCAAAGCACTGGAGTGGTGCTTTAAATTCCACAAATTGTCCTGTCTGCAGATTTAGCAGCTCTTGACAATGTGTCACCACTAAATTAGCCTCCAATGAATGAAAACCTCTTTGTTATGCTAGTGTAGCAACTCATTCTGGATAGTAAGTAAAGCTAAAACTTGCAAGTGACCCTGCTGGTTCCTGTACAGATTCAAGATCTTGACCACCACAGTCCCTAGCGATGACAGTGAGATCTGAGATAGCCCTATCCACAGTATAAATGAGGGCAACTTGAAGCTATGCTGCCTGAAAGGCCGTCAAGTGCCTCACGTTCCTCCTGAAGAACAAAAGACAGATAGTAGTGTAAATTACCTACAAAAGGGAAGCGTGCTGAAAAAGTAAAGTAACAGAGCGAATAAAATAAACTACAAAATACAAAATAAAATTCGAACAGTTAGATAATATGCCACCTACATCCCAAAATGAACCAGAAGATGGGTGTAGAGTAGAGTTGAGCGAAACAGGTCAGTCAGATTCAAAAATCGCTGACTTTCGCCAAAGTCGGGTTTCGCAGAGCGAAACCCGACCATAGTGTAAAGTCGCCCAAGCGGTCGTCAACCCGAGCGCCAAAGTCAGTTTTCCGATAATGCTTGCAGGCGCCTTTCTCAGCCAATGAGCAAGGACACACACTGTGGGCAAAGAGATGACATGGGCAGCGGCCACCACCATCTTAGAGAAAGGCATTGCAGTGATTGGCTTGCTTTGTGTGGCGTCACAGTGGCTATAAAAGCCCTGACTGCCCACCGCCATTTTACTTCTGCCGATCTTAGCATAGGGAGAGGTTGCTGCCGCTGTTTCTCAGTAGGGACATAGTTAGGCAGGATAGAAAAGTGATTCTGTGCTTGTGCTGATAGCAACTGTGCTGTACAGTTAGTGTGCAGTGACAGGGGAGGACTTTGTTTTGTGCAGCAGCGCTTGTTATTAGGCTGCCTGCCAGTGACAGGGGAGGATATACTTTTGTACAGCAGCAGAGCTGGTTAATAGGCTGCCTGCTAGCTGTATTGCTGTGTGTACACTGCTGTGCAGACTACTTTTTACACAGCACTAATACTTGTATTCTTTATTTCTGCACAGTTACCGAGCGTTCATTTTTTCCCACACCGTATAGAGCTGTACGCTCCTCACACAGTACCGTGTACCGGGTGGTATCACGGACAAATACATGCTGACTATCTGTGTGTGACTCTGGAAATATATACGGAGATTTACAATTTTTTCACTATACTATATACACCTGGTATCTGGTGATACACTACCCTTTTTCTGCTTTTTATATTCTGGTCTAATCCATACTGAGCCTGTGAGCATTGGTGTGTTACTCTGGAAATATATACTGAGATTTACAATTACCCCTAGACTGTATACAGCTGTACGCTTGTGAAACAGTACCTTTTTCGGCTTTTTATATTCTTGTCTAATCCATACTGAGCTTGAGAGCATCTATGTGTGACTCCAGAAATATATACGGAGATTTACAATTTTTTCACTATGCTATATACATCTGGTATCTGGTGATACAGTACCCTTTTTCTGCTTTTTATATTCTGGTCTAATCAATACTAAGCCTGTGAGCATCTGTGTGTTACTCCTGAAATATACACGGAGATTTACAATTACTCCTACACTGTATACAGATGTACGCTTGTGATACAGTACCCTTTTTCTGCTTTTTATATTCTGGTCTAATCCATACTGAGCTTGTGAACATCTGTGTGTAACTCCAGAAATATATACGAAGATTTACAATTACCCCTAGTCAGAATTCTTTCCTGTACTTTTCTGTCTAGACAGATTGGGCCCCAGCGTTTGCTCATTCTATTTTCTGTTTGTGTCCGTGCTTTCTTCTTTTTGTAGTTATCTCTCAGGCTGTGGCGAGACATCTAGGATCACCGTAGGAACGCTCCACGGCTACTTCTAGTTGTGTGGTTAGTTCAGGTTACTGCAATCCAATAGGTTCCAGCCTCTCTGGTGTATTGCCGCTTTTGCTATTTTTTGCTATTTCTCCTCAGTTACCGAAACATAACAGTAAACTGTATACAGCTGTACGCTTGTGATACAGTACCCTTTTTTCAGCTTTTTATATTCTTGTCTAATCCATACTGAGCCTGAGAGCGTCTGTGTGTGACTCCAGAAATATATACGGAGATTTACAATTATCCCTAGACTGTATACAGCTGTACGATTCTGATACATTACCCTTTTTCTGCTTTTTATATTCTGGTCTAATCCATACTAAGCCTGTGAGCGTCTGTGTGTTACTTCCGAAATATATAAGGAGATTTACAATTATCCCTAGACTGTATACAGCGGTACGCTTGTGATACAGTACCCTTTTTCAGCTTTTTATATTCTGTTCTAATCCATACTCAGCCTGAGAGCGTCTGTGTGTGACTCCAGAAATATATACGGAGATTTACAATTTTTTCACTCTACTATATACACCTGGTATCTGGTGATACAGAACCCTTTTCACGTTTTTTATATTATGGTCTAATCCATACTGAGCCTGTGAGCGTCTGTGTGTTACTCCGGAAATATATACGGAGATTTACAATTTTTTCACTCTACTATATACACCTGGTATCTTCTGATACAGTACCCTTTTTCTGCTTTTTATATTCTGGTCTAATCCATACTGAGCCTGTGAGCATCTGTGTGTTACTCTGGAAATATATACGAAGATTTACAATTATCTCTAGACTGTTGTGAATATGCTGGAGGCGGCTTCTGAGCTGGGACTCCCTCCGGTGGTTGCTGAGGGTAATGAACTGATTACCGAATGGCCTTCAGCTGGCGCTGAATGGTAGGATATAAGTGGCCTGAGTTCCCAGCAGCCTTGCCGGTTATCAATTGTTCCTTCTGGTCTTGCTTGAAGCACTGCTAGTTTCCTGCTCTCCTTCAGATAAGTGTTTGCTGTTTTTTTTTCCTGTTTGATTTTCTCTGCTGGTTTGCTGCTTGCAGTGGACTGCAGCCTGTCCCCTTTTGGGGGTCTGGCGCTGCAATTGTGCTCCGTTTATGTCTGCACTTTTGCTTTGCTCCTTTGTTACTTTTTATTTGCTGAATAGCGTTTTGTTACACCAGAGATCTGATTTAGGTGGTTGAGATCGTGTGATCTCAGGTTTTTTGGCAATCAGAAGTGTTGATATTTTTGTTAGGGTTTTTTTGGATTGCAGTCAGAATTCTTTCCTGTACTTTTCTGTCTAGACAGATTGGGCCCCAGCGTTTGCTCATTCTATTTTCTGTCTGTGTCCGTGCTTTCTTCTTGTCTAACCGCCATTACATGTTTGGGGGCTTCCTATTTTCTTTGGGGATCTGCTCCGGGGCAGATAGCTTTCATCTTTCTGCCTTTAGGTGTAGTTATCTCTCAGGCTGTGACAAGGCGTCTAGGATCACCGTAGGAACACTCCACGACTACTTCTAGTTGTGTGGTTAGTTCAGGTTACTGCAATTTGCTGGAGGCGGCTTCTGAGCTGGAACTTCCTCCAGTGGTTGCTGAGGGCAATGAACTGATTACCGAATGGCTTTCAGCTGGCGCTGAATGGTAGGATATAAATGGCCTGAGTTCCCAGCAGCCTTGCCGGTTATCAATTGTTCCTTCTGGTCTTGCTTGAAGCACTGCTAGTTTCCTGCTCTCCTTCAGATAAGTGTTTGCTGTTTTTTTTCCTGTTTGATTTTCTCTGCTGGTTTGCTGCTTACAGTGGACTGCAGCCTGTCCCCTTTTGGGGGTTTGGCGCTGCAATTGTGCTCCGTTTGTGTCTGCACTTTTGCTTTGCTCCTTTGTTACTTTTTATTTGCTGAATAGCATTTTGTTACACCAGAGATCTGATTTAGGTGGTTGAGATCGTGTGATCTCGGGTTTTTTGGCAATCAGAAGTGTTGGTATTTTTGTTAGGGTTTTTTTTGGATTGCAGTCAGAATTCTTTCCTGTACTTTTCTGTCTAGTCAGATTGGGCCCCAGCGTTTGCTCATTATATTTTCTGTTTGTGTCCGTGCTTTCTTCTTTTTGTAGTTATCTCTCAGGCTGTGGCGAGACATCTAGGATCACCGTAGGAACGCTCCACGGCTACTTCTAGTTGTGTGGTTAGTTCAGGTTACTGCAATCCAATAGGTTCCAGCCTCTCTGGTGTATTGCCGCTTTTGCTATTTTTTGCTATTTCTCCTCAGTTACCGAAACATAACAGTAAACTGTATACAGCTGTACGCTTGTGATACAGTACCCTTTTTTCAGCTTTTTATATTCTTGTCTAATCCATACTGAGCCTGAGAGCGTCTGTGTGTGACTCCAGAAATATATACGGAGATTTACAATTATCCCTAGACTGTATACAGCTGTACGATTCTGATACATTACCCTTTTTCTGCTTTTTATATTCTGGAGTAATCCATACTGAGCCTGTGAGAGTCTGTGTCTGACACTGGAAATATATGCGCAGATTTACAATTATCCCTAGACTGTATACAGCTCTACGCTTCTGATACATTACTCTTTTTCTGCTTTTTATATTCTGTTCTAATCCATCCTGAGCCTGTGAGCATCTGTGTATTACTCCTGAAATATATACGGAGATTTGAAATTACCCCAACACTGTATACAGCTGTACTCTGGTGATACAGTACCCTTTTTCTGCTTTTTATATTGTGGTCTAATCCATACTGAGCCTGTGAGCATCTGTGTGTTACTCCGGAAATATATACGGAGATTTAAAATTACACCAACACTATATACACCTGGTATCTTCTGATACAGTACCCTTTTTCTGCTTTTTATATTCTGGTCTAATCCGTACTGAGCCTGTGAGAGTCTGTGTCTGACTCCTGAAATATATACTGAGATTTTATCCCTAGACTGTATACAGCTGTACGCTTCTGATACATTACCCTTTTTCTGCTTTTTATATTCTGGTCTAATCCATACTGAGCCTGTGAGCATCTGTGTGTTACTCTCGAAATATAAACGGAGATTTAGAATTTTCCCCTTCACCGTATAAAGCTGTACGCTTCTGATACAGTACCATATATCTGCTGGTATTTTGGGTACATTTTCCCAAACATGAGGAAGTCTGGTGGAAGAGGCCGAGGACGTGGGCGTGGGTGGCCAGCTGGTACTGATGGTGGTGGTGGTTCATCTGCTGGAAGTGCCAAAAGCACAATAGCACCTAAGCAGGAGGTGTTAAGCCTGTGTCATCATCTGGCTCAAGAAGGCCTGGAAGGCTCCCTTTTCTGTGAGTAGGTTTATCGCTTTTAAAGCCAGAGCATCAGGAACAGGTTTTGTCTTACATTGCCGAAACGGCCTCCAGCTCTATCGCCTCCTCTTCTGAAGTTTCAAAAAATGCAAGCACTGAGTCGTCAGTGCAGGTTCCTGGTCAGGAACAACCCCTTTCCTTGTGTCCTTCACCCCCACCAAAAGTGAAGGATGCGGCAGGCCACACTTCAGATTACTCCATGGAGCTCTTTTCACATACCATGCCTGGGTTATCAAGACAAATCCTGAATTACCCAGTCCAACATGAATCTGACATGGAGTGCACTGATGTCCAGCTATTGCTAGATGATTCTGCTGGTACATTCACCCAGAGCACTACATTGCCCTCGCAGTCTAATGAGCCAGAATCTGACCCTGATGAAACTCAGCTGCCCCTTTCCGCATACTATACCACCTTACACAGTGACACAGAAGAAGGTGCAGATGAAATTGAAGAGGAGGTGATGGATGACCCAGTTGTTGACCCGGATTGGCATCCATTGGGGGAAGAGGGTGCAGCTGGCAATAGCTCAGAAGAGGAGAAGGATCCGCAGCAGGCATCGACATCGCAGCAGTGCTTATCTGGCAGGCCGTAGCAGTACAAAAACGTGTTAAAAAAACAAAAGAGTTGCAGGACAGCTTGGCCTGACGGTCAAATTAGCACAGCATGCAGTTGCATGCTTAGACATTTAATCAACATGCAGTTGCAAGCGTGGACGGACTACAAAACCTCAGGTAGCACATGTGCACCTGCTCCTACTGAAGGTAGCCAGCCACGCTCCATCGCTTCCCCCACTGTAAGCCCACTGGTTGGCACACCACCAGCAAGAAATGTTGAGGTGTCGTCGCAAGGCCAATGTACCGTATATACTCGTGTATAAGCCGAAATTTTCAGCACCTTTTTTCGTGCTGAAAATGCCCCCTCGGCTTATACACGAGTCATAGGGCAGAAACCAGCGGGGGAAGGGATGCCGCGGCAGGAGCCGGTGGCTGGGATCATACTCACCCCTCCCGTGGCATCGCTGAGCGTCCCTGCAATCCTGCGTTCTCCCCATCTTCCTGCTGCAGCTCTTCAGCACTGAGCGGTGAGGTAATACCCGCTCATTAAGGTCATGTAATATGGACGCGACGCCACTCCCATGGGCGTGGCCTCCATATTCATGGCCTTAATGAGCGGTATTACATCACCGCTCAGTGCTGGAGAGCTGCAGCAGGAAGACGGGGAGAACGCAGGATTGCAGGGACGCTCAGCGATGGCACGGGGAGGGGTGAGTATGATGGAGGAGAGGACAAGGAGCACGGAACAGGACGGGGGGGAGAGCGGTGGACTGGGGAAGCATAGAGGAGGACGGGGAAGCTGGAGCAGGACGGGGGAAGCATGGAGGAGGAGGGGGAAGAACGGAGGACGGGGGAAGCATGGAGCAGGACGGGGGGGAGATCGGTGAACGGGGGAAGCGTGGAGGACGGGGGAAGCATGGAGCAGGACAGGGGAGGATGGAGGGCACAGAGGAGCAAGGAGCAGGACGGGGGACACAGGAGGACGGAGAAGGAATGGCGGAGCACAGCGGAGGACGGAGCAGGAGGGGGGGAGTACAGAGGAGAATGGGGGAGCACAGAGCTGGATGGGGGAGCAAGGAGCAAGACGGGGGCAGCACAGATCAGGAGGGCAGTTTATACACCCGGCTTATACACGAGTCAATAATTTTTCCCAGTTTTTTGTGGCAAAATTAGGGGGGTCGGCTTATACACGGGTCGGCTTATACACGAGTATATACGGTAATTAGGGAATCACAATGTTTTTGCAAAGAAAGACAAAATCTAGGCCATCACCACCACCAACACTACCACCACCATCACCAACCTTCTCAGTCCGTCATGCCCACCGCTAGTTCACCCATATGCAGTTCTCAAGTCCAGCTCATCCTCTCATCCGCGTACACTGGCTTTGAACGCCTTCATTGCCAAACTGATATTATTAGAGATGATTCCCTTCCGTTTGGTTGAAAGCGCAGTGATCCGAGAGCTCATGGCCTACGCTGTCCCACACTATGACCTACCCAGTCGGCACTTCTTTTCTAGAAAAGCCATCCCTGCCCTCCACCTGCATGTGAAAGACCACATTGTCCATGCACTCAAACAATCAGTGAGTGGAAAGGTGCACCTGACAACTGATGCATGGGAAAGTAGGCATGGCTAGGGCCATTATGTGTCCATCACTGCGTACTGGGTGAGTGTGTGGATGCAGGGTCCACAGGGGACAGCAGCAGTGGGACAGTGCTGACTAGTCCACGGTATAGGCAACAGTTGGCTGTATGTGTTCAGCCCTCCTCCTCCTCCAGAAGCGAAAGCTCGTCGACAGAGCGCAGTCGCATGAGCACTCCATCCGCAGCTGCCAGTGTTGCACACGAGGTGTCCCTCTATCGAACAGCTAGTGGTTAGTGTCAGCAGGCTGTTTTAAAGATGATTTCTTTGGGTGACAACAGACACACCGCGGAGGTACTGGCCGACTACTTGCAGCGAGAAACTGAGTCATGGCTGGGCAGTCTACATTTTGCGCCAGGCAAGGTAGGCAGTGATAACGGCCGTAATTTTGTGGTGGCCATAGCCCTGGCAAAACTCAGACACATACCTTGCCTGGTTCACACCTTGAACCTGGTGGTGCAGTGCTTCATAAATAATTATCCAGAGTTAACAGCCCTTATCCATAAGGTGCGAAGACTGTGCTCGCACATCCGTTGCTCGCCCGTAGACCCCAGTTGTATGCAGAGGCTGCAAGACCTCTGTAAAGTCCTTCAGTGTTTTGAGGAATGCACACGGCTGGTAAGCGGAGACGACGCCATCATAAGCATGAGCATCCCACTTATGCGTCTGCTCCTGCAACTTTGACGCACATTAAGGAACAGGCGTCTGCAGCGGAGGAGGTAGGGGAGGAGGAGAGATGCCTTGATAACAGTCCGGCATTGTTTGCTCAGGGAACTGTCCTAGACGAGGTGGAGGAAGAAGAGGAAGAGGAGGAGGAGGATGAGGGGGATGATTATTTCGGGGAGGAGGATGCTTCTCAGGGGGCAAGAGAAAATGTTGGCTTGCCAAGGTCAGGTACAGGGTTTGTGCGTGACTGGAGGGATGTGGATTTGGCAGAAAGTGCTCCTCCACCCACCACTGTCAGTACATCATTGAAACCTGGAACATTGGCCCACATGTGTGATTATGTCTTGCGGATCCTAAAAAGGGACAACTGCATTGCCAAAATTATGAAGGATGATGACTACTGGTTGGCCAGCATCCTGGATCCACGCTAAAAAAGCAAATTACAGAACATCATGCCACAAGAGAACCTAGAGCTAATATTGGCGAACAAACAAGCAACTCTGGTAAACCATTTGTTAGAGGCATTCCCAGCACACAGCAGTGGTGCATGTTCTACCACGAGCCGTACTGGGCCAATTGGAAGAGGTGTTTGTGGTGCACACAGCAGAAGTGGCGTTGAAGGCAGGGGTTTCATGACCATGTTGTGGACTGATCTCTCGAGTAACTCTCTCACGACTGGTAATACTGAATCGATTGCAACAGACAGGAGACAGCAGTTGTCAACTATGGTTCAAAATTACCTCTCCTCCCCTATCTATGTTCTCCCTCACAGCTCATTCCCCTTTGACTACTAGGCCTGTAAACTGGACCACTTGCCTGAATTGGCACAATATGCATTTACAGGAGCTCGCTTGCCCTGCTGGTAGTGTGCTATCAGAAAGAGTCTTCAGTGCTGCTAGATCAATCCGGACAGAAAGAAGGACCCGTATGTCGACCCAAAATGTTGGTGATCTCACCTTCATAAAAATTAACCATGCCTGGGTTTCAAAGGATTTTGTCCCACCTTCCCCTGATGACACATAGGTTGCCAGCAAAATGGCTCGCTTTGTCCTCCTCTTCCTCCTACTTCTCCAATTCCTCCATTTTCAGCTGCTGAATGTCCAGCCTACACCTCAACATATGCCAGTTTTTCCACCTCCCTAACTGGGCTGTACCCCCGCCAGGGCCAGCGTCAGCACCTGGCGCACCCGGGCAAGTGCAGTGCCCTGATCAGGTGGGGGTGGCCCACTCGTGAGCGACGGCCCTGGCACAGGGCCCCTCATAGTACGCAAAAGTGTCTCTTATGGTGGGGGGCCCACTCGCCGTCAGACCCACCAGCGTAGCAAGAGGGGCCCTGTGCAAGTGCCGTCGCCCACGAGTGGGCCCCCCCTGCTTGCTCAGTGCCCCAGCACTTGCAATACTTACCTCTCCCTGCTCCACCGCTGTGACGTCTTCCGCGTTTCCTGAAAGTGACATTCAGGTCAGAGAGCACGATGATGTCACGTCTTTACGCTCTCTTCCTGAACAGTCCAAGTGCAGAGAGCTGGAAGATGGCGACGCTGAGGAGTCCAGAGTACAGCAGTGCCCAGAGAGGAGAGGTATTTCATTTTTTAAATGTTTGGAGCAATATATGGAGAGCATTATACACTGGACAATTATATATGGGGCCCATCATACACTTGAGCATCATAGATAGGGCCCATTATTCACTGGAGCATTATAAATGGGGCCCATTACATATATAGAGCATTATATTGGCCCATCAGGCACTGGAGCATCATCCATTGGGCCCATCATACACTGGAGCATTATTAATGGGGCCCATCAGACACTGGAGCAGCATATACGGGACCCATTATACACTGGAGCATTTTAAATAGGGCCCATTATGTAAGGAGCATTATATAGGCCCATCATACACTGGAGCATCATCCATGGGGCCCATCATAAACTGGAGCATCATATCGGGCCCATTATATATGGAGCATCATATTGGCCCATCAGACACTATAGCAGCATATACGGGGCCCATTATACACTGGAGCATTTTAAATGGGGCCCATTATACAATACAGACCAAAAGTTTGGACACACCTTCTCATTCAAAGATTTTTCTGTATTTTCATGACTATGAAAATTGTACATTCACACTGAAGGCATCAAAACTATGAATTAACACATGTGGATTTATATACTTAACAAAAAAGTGTGAAACAACTGAAAATATCTCTTATATTCTAGGTTCTTCAACGTAGCCACCTTTTGCTTTGATTACTGCTTTGCACACTCTTGGCATTCGCAAGGTACTCAAAACCACATTCAAGAAGTTTATTAATCCTTTAGGTGCTTCACAGGAACTGAAGCAACTTGGAAGGAAAAAATGAACATCTCCTGAGTACGCCGATACCCCATATGTGGGGGAAAACCTCTGCCTGGGCGCACGGCTGGGCTCAGAAGGGAAGGAGCGCCGTTTCACTTTTTCAAACCAAAATTGGCTGGAATTGAGATTCGACGCCATGTCGCGTTTGGAGAGCCCCTGATGTGCCTAAACAGTGGAAACCCCCCACAAGTGACATCATTTTGGAAACTAAACCCCTAAGGAACTTATCTAGATCTGTGGTGAGCACTTTGAACCCTCAAGTGTTTCACTAAAGTTTATAATGCCTGGGTGTGAAAAAAAAAATTCCACAAAAATGATTTTTTAGTCCCCAATTTTTTATTTTTCCCCAGGAAATTGGACCCCAAGAGATGTTTTCCAATTTGTCTAGAGTACACTGATACCCCATATGTGGGGGAAAACACTGTTTGGGCACACGGCAGGGCTCGGAAAGGAAGTAATGACGTTTTGAAATGCAGACTTAGATGGGTGTCATGTTCAGTTTGCAGAGTCCCTGATGTGCATAAACAGTGGAAACCTCCCACACGTGACCCCATTTTGGAAACTAGACCCCCTAAGGAACTTATCTAGATCTGTGGTGAGCACTTTGAACCCCCAAGTGCTTCACACAAGTTTATAATGCCTGGCATGAAAATAAAAATCCTATTTTTTTCCCACAAAATTGATATTTAAGTCACCAATTTTTTATTTTCCCAAGGGTACCATGAGAAATTGGACCATAAAAGTTGTTTCCCAATTTGTCCTGAGTACACTGATACCCTATGTGTGGGGGGGAACCACTGTTTGGGTGCACGGTAGAGCTCAGAAGGGAAGGAGCGCCATTTGACTTTTTCAAACCAAAATTGGCTGTAATTGAGATTGGACGTCATGTCGCATTTGGATAGCCCCTGATGTGCCTAAACAGTGGAAACCCCCCACAAGTGACCCCATTTCAGAAACTAGACCCCCTAAGGAACTTATCTAGATCTGTGGTGAGCACTTTGAACCCACAAGTTCTTCACACAAGTTTATAACGTAGAGCCATAAAAATTAAAAAATCATATTTTTTCCACAAAAATTATCTTTTCACCCCAACTTTTATTTTCCCAAGGGTAACAAGACCTCAAAGGTTATTGTGCAATTTGTCCTGAGTATGCTGATACCCAATATATGGGGGTAAACCACTGTTTGGGTGCATGGCAGAGCTCGGAAGGGAAGGAGCGCAGTTTGACTATTCCAATGAAGAATTGGCTGGACGCCATGTTGTGTTTGGAGAGCCCCTGATGTGCCTAAACAGTGGAAACCCCCCACAAGTGACCCCATTTTGGAAACTAGACCCCCTAAGGAACTTATCTAGATCTATTGTGAGCACGTTCAACCCCCAAATGTTTCACTAAAGTTTGTAATGCCCGGTGTGAAAATTTTTTTTTCCACAAAAATGATTTTTTCCATCCCAATTTTTGATTTTTCCCAAGGAAATTGGGCCCCAAAAGTTGTCCAATTTGTCCTGAGTATGCTGATACCCCATATGTGGGGGTAAAATACTGTTTGGACGCAAAGCAGAGCTTAGAAGGGAAGGAGCACCGTTTGACTTTTTCAAAGCCGAATTGGCTGGAATTGAGATTAGACACCATATCACGTTTGCAGAGCACCTGATGTGCCTAAACAGTGGAAACCCCCTAATTCTAACTCCAACCTTAACCCCCAACACCCCCTAACCCTAATCCCAACCCTAATCATAACCCTAACCACAAACTTAACCCTAAAGGTACTGCCACACTAAACTATCCCGCTAGCGATCACGATAAAGACGCATACTAATTGCGATCGCTAGCGGGATCGTTTTAATATCGCTAGTAGCGGCTTTATTTAGCGATGTCGTTAGGACGCTATCGCGGTTAGCGATCTCCTTAACGACTTTAGCGGTACAAAATACCACTAAATCGCTAAATAAAAGGTGCCACACACAGCGATAATACTTACCCATCGGGAGCGCCGACGATAAAATAGGGTCCGGAACGATTCCAGCGACGAGCGAGATCACAGCAGGAAGCTCGTCGCTGGCAGATGCCGCACACAACAACATCGCTAACGGGATCGCTAAATAGTGATGTTTTTTAGCGATCCCGTTAGCGATGTTGTTTAGTGTGGCATACCCTTAACACACCTCTAACCATAATCCCAACCCTAACCCTAACTTTAGCCCCAACTCTAATCCTAACTTTAGCCCCAACCTTAACCCTAACCCTAATGGGAAAATGGAAATAAATATATTTTTTTAATTTTATTATTTTTCCCTAACTAAGGAGGTGATAAAGGGGGGTTTGATTTACTATTTATAGCGGGTTTTTATGTTTGGCAGCTTTCACACGCTAAAATATGCTTTTATTGCAAAAAATAGTTTTTGCATCACCACATTTTGAGAGCTACAATTTTTCCATATTTTGGCCTACAGATTCATGTGAGGTCTTAATTTTTGCGGGACAACTTGACATTTTTATTGGTACCATTTTTGGGCACTTGACATTTTTTGTTCGCTTTTTATTACAATTTTTGGGAGACAGAATGAACAAAGACCAGCAATTCATGAATTTCTTTGGGGGGGGGGGTGTTTATACCGTTCCGCATGTGGTAACATTGATAAAGCAGTTTTATTCTTTGGGTCAGTACGATTACAGCGATACCTCATTTTTATCATTTTTTTTATGTTTGGCGCTTTTATTCAATAAAAACGATTATATATAAAAAATAATTAATTTTGCATTGCTTTATTCTGCGAGCTATAACTTTTTATTTTTTCGCTGATAAGCTGTATGGCAGCTCACTTTTTGCGGGACAAGATGACGTTTTCATAAAGGGGTTAATGTTGAACCATTTGACCATAGTTTTCTTTAGCAATAATTCCTTCCAGGATGGTTACCAATTTCCTGCTTTTCCGTACCACTTGTATGCACTGCTTTTTCAAAATGTGTACTTGCAGGGGACGGTTCAGTCCCTTTGTAAAGAAGTGGAAGATAACTGACAACTCCTTGATAATTTGCTGTTGTTGATCTAATGGGTCATTCCATGGTAACTTACATTACAACATAATATAGTAACTTAAGTTACAATGATGGTAACTTACGTTACAAACAGTGTTTTTCCTGTAAAGGTAAACTCATTGTAACGTAAGTTACCATCAGCTTTGTAACGTAAGTTACTATATTGTGTTGTAACGCAAGTTACCTACATTTCTTTTTATAAAAACTGTTGCTTTTAACTTGAGAGGTTAAAATAAATTTGTTAAAGTTGCTTTAACTATGTTGTTTTAATACAATAGAAATATTGCTTCTCCCTGTTTACCAGAACAGATAATTTGGCAGTCTCATGATGGACAATTGCCTTTCCTTTTTTTGTAACGGAAATTACCAAGTAATAACACTGTATTTTGTATTGAATTTTATTATTGAAAAATCAAACTATTTTGAAATCTATTGAGAAGAGTTTAATGTACAATATACATTCACTCCTTTTTGTGGCTGCCTTCAAAGAACAGTCTGTAGCCAGTTTTTGGTTTATGACTGTAACGTAAGTTACCATGGAATGACCCTAATGCGAATTTCTTATGTGCTTATATGACTGTTATACATTCTGTGATGTACTGCATGATATTTTGATAATACTGATTTGAAATCTTTCAGCAGGTTTTTTATATGTAATTTGAGAGAAGCATAATATAGATCAATAGATCCTGATTCCGACAATGTGTCACTTACTAGCCTTCATGGTGTTATTTTGGTGCAATCCCTGGTTTATCTATTGTAGATGTAGCAGTGATAATAATGATAAGCCTTATGTAACCCCTGATTGGCAGCTTACTGTGTACACTTTGTACGCTTTGCATTGTTAGCAAGATGCTAATCAGTAGGGGTGGGGTTACGCAGATTATCC
>JARQOD010012121.1:0-20835 GCA_033576555.1 Oophaga sylvatica | reverse complement strand
TGGGGGGGGGGGGGTTTTGGTTTTATTTTAAAGGGAATGTAGCAAAACCAAATTTGGGGAATAAATGAAAAGGATGACCCACTGAACACGCTCGCAGAGTACAAGCACGGCTTAAACATGTAATTGGAGCGGGGTCTGCACTCAAAAAAGAAAAAAAAACACAGACTAAAAGTAACACTGAAACACAACTGTCCACAATCTGGAAAAGCCCCTTTCTGTACTTCTAAGTGTTTAAAACCAAATGTATTGTATCGGTTGGAACCCGCGTCCAAATAGTTTTGATTTATTTTAAATGGAATGTAGCAAAACCCATTGGAGAAAAATGAAAAGGATGACCCCATGGGGACACGCAGAGAGTCAAAGCAGAGTGCTTAAAACATGTAAGGAGCGGTTCCCCTCAAAAAAGTAAAAAACCAGACTGAAGTGAACACGAAACACAACGTCCACAATCTGGGGAAAAAGTCCTTTCTGTATTCTATAGTGTTTGAACCAATGTATTGTTCGGATGGAAGCGGTCCCCCAAATAGTTTGATTTTTTTTAAAGGGAATTTTGCAGAACCAATTGGAGATAAATGAAAAGGATGACCACTGAGAAAACGCTCAGCGAGTACAACAGCGTGCTTGAAATGTAAGGAGGGTCTGACTAAAAAAAGAAAAAAACACAGACTGAAGTGAAACCCTGAAACCAACTGTCCCAACTGGGGAAAAGTCTTTGTGTGTCTATAGTGTTTGAACCAATGTTTTTTCGGATGGAAGCAGTCACACTAATAGATTTGATTTTTTTTCTAATATAAGGGAGCTGCCCCCAATTCCAAAAAAAAAAAAAAAAAAAAAAAAAAAAGAGTCAGTGACACGTGCAGACCCCAAAAAACGCGGGGGATGCAGAGCAAACTGGGTACCTCCCCTGCACACACACACACCTTGCACAGAGCTTTTAAAAACAACATGGAAAAATAAAGTTTACCCCGGGGTTGGAAAATAGCCTGCTCAAGCCAGTAGTACACAAAATCCAAATTAACTGTCCCTCAGAGGGCAGAGTCGTTCTTCCCCTTTCTGAGTTTACGCCAAATGCCTAAAAAGGCGGCGGCGCCTTTTATAGTGCTTTTTACACATTTTGCACCCAAAACCCCAGCCCATCCTTAGTTAAGATGACCCCAGCTTTCGGTTGCCCATTCGTTGGGTTCCTCATTGGCTGTAAAAACAATGCCTCTCAAAGAAAGGGAACTTCGATTTCCGGTATAAGTTGGAAAAAGTACGGGAAATTTTATCGGAAATTCCCCATAACGCGAATATCGGCCTACCCAACTTGCGGGATCGGAATGCCAAAAAAATTCCCAAGTGGCAGTTTGTTCACGAAGTTTGATTTACTTGGAGTTATATTCTGTTGTTTAAGTGTTCCCTTTATTTTTTTGAGCAGTGTATATACACACAGTATATGCTATACACAGTATATATTATATAGTCTATGCTATATACACATAATCTATACAATCTATAATCTTATATACAGCCTATATTATATACATACACAATATATACTACATACACAGTTTATACTATATCCACAAAGTCTATGCTATATACACAGCTTATACTATATACACACAGTTTTTAGCTATATTACAGCTTATACTATATACACACAGTTTCATTTTTTTCACAAAAATTTAGTTTTAGCCCCAATTTTGTAATTTTCACAATGGATAATAGGAGAAAACATAATTTGTACCCCATATGTTGTCAAAAACTTCCGCTTGGGCACATGTCAGGGCTAGGAAAGTAAACAGCGCTATTTGCCTGGGATAGATTGTGAATGACATGATGGATTTGAAGAACCCTTGACATGCCAAAGCAGCAGAAACCCCACAAGTGAACTCATTTTGGAAACTAGACCCCTCAGGGAATTCATTAGGGGTGTAATGATTATTTTGAACCCTTATCTGCCTCACAGAATTTTATAACATTGAGGTGGAAATATGACATTTTAGTATAATTTTTGTATTTGCTGCAAATTTGTCACGTAGACAAGGGTTAACAGGTGAAACTAGGACCCACAATTTATTGCACAATTTTTCCCAAAAGCGTTGATGTCCCATATGTTGTCAGAAATTACGGTTAACCAACAAGTCAGGGCTGAGAAGGAAGGAGCGCTATTTGGCTTTTGGAGCACAGATTTTGCTAAAATAGTTTGAAAAGACATTCATGGGACCCCTAAGATGCCAGAACAGTAGAAAGCCCCCCAAAGTGACCCCATTGTAGAAACTGCATCTCTACGACTGCAGTGACTATTTTGTAATATCCATGCCATGCTTTTTTCTGGAGAATTGCAAATCTGCTAGTCTAGTACCTGTACATTGCGTTCCCATACAGTGTAGCGCCCCCATATATTGTAGCGCCTCCGTACATCGTGCCCATCTTTTGCTTCTGGTAACACGCATTGCGTAAATTATTAAGTGTTCTCTCCCCACTACAATAATATCAAACATGTGGCCGCTTACTTTGGCTTAGGCACAGATGGAATCAGAAGGAGGGTGATTTTGGATTTGGTTTTGGGAGCGCAGATTTCACTGGATTTTGAGAGGGCGGGAGCCATGTCGCTTTTCCAAACACTTTGTTCTACCAGTAACGTTGGAACCCCCTATAGACCTGAGAGGGGGCTGGTTTTGTGCTTGATAAATTAGGGTTTTTATTGGTAACATTTTGGGGTACATTATATTTTTCGATAGCTTCCAGTATAAGGCTGGGATCATCACATTGTTGTGTTCTACGCTGAACACTTTTGTCACGGGTATGTCAGAAGCTGCAGACAGTCGCAGTGCATCTAGCTGCAGAAGGTCTCTGCGTTTGGGTTTGCAGACACCTTCTTAACCCTTGACTCTTTGACCCAGTGGCAACCTTTCTCCAGCTCTACTTGACACACCTGGACCTGGGTGTTTATAGACTCACAGCCTGCTGCTGGGAATCGCCAGTGATATTTCCATTTCCACCGCGTAAGACTAGGTGCTATAGCAGTCAACTATCTTCCTCTTTGGTGTTGCTGGAGGACATCTGTGTTACATCTCTGAGTCTACTCAATATAAATGTTCTCCTTGTTTGTCTACCCCAGCTGTCTTTAGTGGTAGTGGGGATCGACTAGTTGACACACTGTCCATTGCTAAGCAGGGCTTACTGCCTGGGTCAGGCAGGGATTAGGTTACTGCTCAGCGATAGTTTCAGAACCTTTCTAGGGACATTTAGGACAGACAGGGTGACTTTAGATCTGCCTAGGGGTCTCCACTTCCCTAGTGTTGGGCTCCATTCCCCTCATCCCTTTGTGTTGCACTTAGTCTTTCCTACACTGTGCGTGACAACTTACCTTGGGGTTTCCATGGAAATCCCACAAAAATGTGATTCAAACGAAACCCCCAATGGAAACACCCACCATAATGAGGCAGATGGAGACACTTCATACTCTGTTTGGTATCTACTCTGGTGGTATCCATCTTTTTAGGCGTGCATCGAACTGTGGTTGCCCACAATTGTACGCTAAAAAGACTCTAAAATGATGGGACACCACCGGAACAGAGACTAGTCCAAAGTGATTCTGTCTGCCTCATAAGTGAGTGGTTCCGTCCAGGGTTTTGTCTGAATCGCGGTTGTCGGGAGCTTACACGGTAATCCTGATGTAAGCACTCAGCAGAGAGCACAGGATAAATGTGAGCCGAGCCTTATTCCCATTTTTGGGAGGTAGAATGAACAAATAGACTGCATTACAAGAATAGTTCTTATTTTTATTTTTGCGCGGTTCACCATGCGGTATACAGTTGTGCTCAAAAGTTTACATACCCAGCAGAATTTTTGCTTTCTTGGCCTTTTTTCAGAGAATATGACTGATAACACCAAAACGTTTTCTCCATTCATGGTTAGTAGTTGGGTGAAGCCATTTATTGTTAAACTACTATGTTTTCTCTTTTTAAATCATAATGACAACCCAAAACATCCAAATGACTCTGATCAAAAGTTTACATACTCCCTCTAACATTAATGACAGCTTGTAGTCTTTTGTGGTAGTTGTGGATGAGGTTCTTTATTTTCTCAGATGATAAAGCTGTCCATTCAGGAGGCTGAGATGGCCACTCCAGAACTTTCAATTTGTTCTGCTGTAGCCAATGACAGGTCGACTTGGCCTTGTATTTTGGATCGTTGTCATTTTGGAACATCCAAGTTCATCCCAAGTGCAACTTCCAAACTGATGAGTGCAAATTTGCCTCCAGTATTTGCTGATAACGTACTGCATTTATCTTTCCTTCAACTGTGACCGAGTTTCCTGTGCCTTTGTAGCTCACACATCCCCAAAACATCAGTTATCCACCTCTGTGCTTTACAGTAGGAATGGTGTTCCTTTCATCAAAGGTCTTGTTGACCTCTCTCCAAATGTAACATTTATGGCTGTGGCCAAAAAGTTCAATTTTGGTCTCATCACTCCAAATTACCTTGTTCCAGAAATTTTGAGGCTTGTCTCTGTGCTGTTTTGCGTATTGCAGGTGAGATACTTTGTGGCATTTGCGCAGTAATGGCTTTCTTCTGGCAACTCAACCATGCAGGCCAATTTACTTCAAGTGCCTCCTTATTGTGCATCTTGAAACAACCACACCGCTAGTTTTTTTTTTATAAACTTCTTTATTAGATGATTTGACATAATATGCAATCGAATATATATCAAAATCATACATTATATGCATATACAGTATCTTGAAAATACAATGTTGCTCTCATCCAATTTCAATTTAAACTTTTGAATGTTACAACAATACTTAATTCGAACCATATAAAGAACTAGCAATGAAACAATAAACAAATATTATGACCTCAATATCCCCAAGTTACCAGCTACATCCTCAAGATTGTACCATATTGTACCCTTAAATGCTACCATTAATTGATTGATCTCTGCTTGTGAATAACTACATTCAATAAAAGTCCTCCATTTTTGGAAAAATTTTTCAGTATTCTTTTCTTTTTGGGATTCTGTATCTATTTTGTCCAACATTAGGGATGTTATAGTATCTATCAATTCTGAAACACTCGGTGGTTTCTTCTCCAGCCAGTGTCTCAAGATACATTTCTTAGCTGCCAGCAGAACAATATGTACAGCATCGGAAGCACTATATATTTTATTATTTGATTCACTTATCAGGCTGATGAACTGAAAAACACATGCCTGTACATTTTTGGGTATCTCAACCTTCCAGATTCTCTGTATGTATTTAATTACCTCAGACCAGAATCTTTGAATAATTGGGCATTCCCACAAACTATGTAATAAATTGGCCCCGGGGAGAAAAACTTTTCCGGGACCCGCTTCTGTTAATAAATCTCTCCATACACCGATGGAGATGCCTGGCGAGTCTCACTGACAGGTAATTAGCCTGTCACAAGGTTGAATAGGTCCCAGGAATCTCACTGAAAGAAGCTGGGTTACGGAGCTCTCTCACACACTCCCTTTCATGTACGCGCTGGAACCGGAAGTACACCGCTAGTTTTCAGAGAGTCTAGTATTTCAGCATCTATCTTCAGGAGACTGGCACAGCTATGGGAAGTAAAATGGCTCCTCAGTATGCAAATCTTTTCATGGCCAAGCTTGAAAGCGACTTTTTATCCTCATGTCCCATCAGGCCTCGGGCCTACTACCGCTACATTGATGACATTTTAATCATCTTGACGGAGTCTGAGCAACAGCTAAAGACGTTCCATGAACAGTTCAATCAATTTCATCCCACCATCAATTTAACACTCAACTACTCCAGCACTGAAATTAACTTTTTAGACACCACCATTAAGCTAAAGAACAATGAAATAGAGACATCCCTGTATCAGAAGCCAATCGACCGTCCGACATACCTTAAATGGGACAGTTTCCATCCAAAACACATAAAAAACTCTATTGTCTACAGCCAAGCCATCAGATACAACCGTATATGTTCCAACCCATGGATAGAGATGAACACCTTATTCGCCTCAGAAAGACCTTTTTGAACCAGGGCTACCATCCAAGAACAATTGAAAACCAAATTACAAGAGCCACCAGAATATCAAGGAATCACCTGCTACATTACAAAGCTAAAGAGGAAAATAACCGGGTGCCTCTAGTGGTCACCTACAATCCAAATCTGGAGATGCTAAGGGGAGTTGCACGGAAACTACAACCTTTACTACAAAAGATGCCCGATTACAATCCATATTTCCAGACCCCCCCACTACTGTGTTTTAGGCAGCCCCCAAATTTAAGAAGCATCATTGTCAGAAGCTCCCTGTCCTCTCCAACAGCTGCAGGAACCTTTCCTTGCAACCAGAAGAAATGCAAAACCTGTCCATTTATAATGACCACGGACAAGATAAAGATCCCCAACTCACATCAGGACTACAAGATGCCAGGTACTTTCAGCTGCATCACATCTAATGTGGTGTACCTAATTATATGTACTAAATGTCCAACTGGGGGTCTCTATGTGGGGGAAACAGGGCAAAAACTGAGAACAAGGATGAATTCCCATCGCCACACAATAAGAGAAAAAAGAATGGATCTACCTGTGGCAAAACACTTTTGTATGCCCGGTCATAGCATGATGGACATGGAACTACTTGTATTAAAATCTAACATTAAATCTGAGAGAGATAGAAAGGTTTGGGAATATAAGCTCATGGTGACCTTTGACACTCTTAGTGCTGGAATGAATATATCCCAAGGTTTCATGTCTTTCTACATCAATTAAGGAATCTGCTTCTCTGACCTTCTAGGGGCATCAAAACACAATACCAGACCCCAATCAGAGGGCAATAAAACTTTCACTCCTTATCTATGAACTGTTCCAATATTTATGTTCATCCCTCTGCCATAATGACAGTTCTGCTTCACGTCACTTGTCTTATCTTATTGCATTATTTCTGTGCTGTGACTCTTCAGATGTTGTATTAGTCTTTGCCTGATGAAGAGACCTGAGTAGTCTCGAAAGCTTGCAATTTGTTACCATCTTTTCAGTTAGCCATTAAAAGGTATCAACCACTGAGGACTCTCAAGTCTAAATATTTTTCTATCTACTCGCTAACACGGTACGAAGATACACGTCTTTAGTATTTCAGCTAAAGTTATTTGTTTGTACCCTGAACAATTTTCCTGGCAGTTGTGGATGACATTTTTGTTGGTCTACCTGACCGTGGTTTGTTTTTACAGAGTCCCTGATTTTCCATTTATTAATCACAGTTTGAACACTGCTGACTGGCAATATCAATTCCTTGGATATCTTTTTGTATCCCTTTCCTGTTTTATACAGTTCAATTACCTTTTCTAGTAGATCCTTTGACAATTCTTTTGCTTTCCCCATGACTCACAATCCAGAAACGTCAGTGGCTGGATGAAAGATGCAAGAGTCTCTCTGGATCCCAGAAACTCACTCAGCTTTTATGCACACACACTGATTAATAATAATAATAATAATAAATCTTTATTTATATAGCGCCATCATATTCCGCAGCGCTTTACAGTTTAACAGTTTCAAAACACAAGTCATAAGTAGTGTTGAGCGATACTGCTCGATATCTAAAAATATCGGATCGGAATGGTATCGCTGATATCACTAAATATCGGCGATATCCGATTCTGATACCGGAAGTCCCATGTAAGTCTATGGGAACAAAATATCGCAACTAAAAAAAAACCTTTATTTCCTTGTAAACACTAAATATACACACATGGAATACATATATATATATACTTGTCATTGTGACATATATATATACATATATGTATAGTTTATACACTTCTACATAGTAAAATATCCTCTGATTCAATTGCCGGGTAAAGCCGGCTTCTGTGAAAAGACAGAAGCACCCGACATGAAATGACACTTGGTGTACATAGGTTTAACCATGTCTTTTCATGTCGTTTGCAATCTGATTTGCACAAACAATTACATCAGTCTATGTGTGCAAAATTTCACACCTGTAGGGGTTAATTAAAGGTGTAAATTCGTTGTAAAAAAAACGGACTTTTTTGCTACGAATTTACACCTTTAATTAACCCCTACAGGTGTGAAATTTTGCACACATAGACTGATGTAATTGTTTGTGCAAATCAGATAGCAAAGGACATGAAAAGACATGGTTAACCCTATGTACACCAAGTGTCATTTCATGTCGGGTTCTGCATTTTCACAAAAGCCGTCAATTGAATTAGCGGCTATTATACTATGTAGAAGTGTATGAACTATAAATATAAATATATATATATATGTGTCACAAATTCAATGACATGTATATATATATATTATATATGAGGTGTAAAATTGTTTAAAAAAAATGCGTGGGCTCCCGCCCTATTTTCGCAACCAGACAGACAAAGCCAGCGAATGGGGGCAGATAATAATAGCCCAGAGAGGGACCATTATTTTTGGCCCTCCCTGGCTACTAACATCTGCCCCCAGACACCCCAGAATAGACAAATCTATAATTAGATTCGCCCTTTCTGGCACTTTGCCCGTCTATTCCCATTGCCCTGTAGCGGTGGCGAATGGGTTAATATGGGGTTAAAGCCACATTGCAATTGAAAGGTGACCTTAAGCCAGGTTAATAATTGAGAGCTGTCAATTAGACAACTATCAATTATTAATCCTATTGCATGAAATCAAAATAAAACACACACACTTTAATTAAAAATCATTTTAATGAAATAAAGACACATGTTTTTGACCATCTTTTATTTGACTGCAAAAACCATTTCCTGTAATAAAAATAAAATAAAAAAGCAAAATTATTCTTACCTATCCCATGCACAGTCAGGTCCCATGGTGTAATCCTTCAGAAAGGGTTAATGTTTACTGCAGGGACCGCAGCTAATGCTGCAGCCTCACAGTAAACCCCCAAATGAATGAGTTCCTCTCCTGGCTGACAGGAGAGGAAGTGGAAAGCTTAATTGATTGCTTTCCACTTTCACTTCAGGTCAGCCAGGGACACAATCAGTGACGTCAGAGGGAACTGATTAACAAAAATAGGGGTTCCCTTCAAATAAAAAATGGCGTCGGGTCCCCCCTATTTTTGTTAACCAGCCTGATGAAGCAGACTGCTGAGCAGTGGCGTACCGTGAATGAAGCAGACCAAGCAGCTGCTATGGGGCCCGGACAGGTGAGGGGGCCCTCGACGGTCGGGTAGCTGTGCTGACACAGTACTACCAGGGGGTCGGCGGGGGAGGGGGAGCGCAGCTCTTCTATATACTCACCCCTCCTGGTGCGGTCTCTGCAGCCCCTGCTCTTCTCCCACGGTCTCCGACGCCTGTGTTCAGCGGTCAGGTGGTACCGCTCATTACAGTCATGAATATGCACATATTCATGACTTTAATGAGCTGTCCCGCGTGACCGCTGAACACTGGCGGCGGAGACCGTGGGAGAAGAGCAGGGGCTGCACAGACCGCGCCGGCAGAAGGGTGAGTATAAGGGATATTTACCTGTCCCGTTCCACCGTTGCTCGCGTCCTCTTGCTGCAATGTTCAGGTCAGAGGGCGCGATGACGTCGTTAGTGCGCGCCGCGCCCTCTGCCTCATCATTCACTGCTGGAGGACCCCGAAGACAGCGGCACTCAGCAGTGGAGAGAGGACAGGTAAATATCTCAGGTGCCGGGGCCCTGAGCGAGCGGTGACATCGGCACCTGGTGTCACCCCCTGCTCAGGACACCGGCACCTGGCCCCCAGCGACGAAAGGTGAGTATGTCTTTTTTTTTTTTTGGTTGCAGCAGCTGTGGCAGCATAAGGGCCTATACTATGGAGCATCTATGGGGGCACAATCCATGGGGGCATAATACATTTTTTTGTTTAATGTGTCCCCTCACTGTGCTGGCACTTTACATTTACAATGGCTCTGGGTTGTTTTTTTTTGGGGGGGCCCATTCAGACTTTTGCTATGGGGCCCCATGATTTCTATGTACGCCCCTGCTGCTGAGGCATGGTATTTAAGGCTGTTAAGGAGCCAAGATCCATGGACCTTGCCAGCAGCGTCGGACTGGAGTACCTTGGGCCCACCAGAGAAAAAATATTCTTGGGGCCCACCATCATACTTCCCAACCTTTGAAGAAGGGAAAGAGGGACAAAGGCTGTGGCACGCTGTGCCTGCTGCAGCAAATTTTAGGCCATGCCACGTTGCACCACAGACTGCCCAGGAGTTGGTGGATGCTTTAGTCCAGGTGTGGGAGGAGATCCCTCAGGAGACCATCCGTCGCGCTCATCAGGAGCATGCCCAGAAGTTGTAGGGAGGTCATACAGCATACCTCCCAAATTTTGAAGACAGGAAAGAGGGATAAAGGCATAGCGCGCCGCTGCAAATTTTAAGCCACGCCCCGACCACACCCATTTCACAGCTAATCACACCCATATCCTCGCCCCAACCGTACCCATGCCGATACAGCTGACCCTCCGATGACGGTTGGGGGGCCCACTGCTGGCACCGGGCCCCCCCAACGCCTGTTCAGGCCCCATAGCTTCTGGGCGACAGAGCAGGAAGATCGATTCTCCCTGCTCTGCCGCAGAATGTAACTGTATCGGCGTGCTGTGCACGCCGATACAGTTACTGTAGCGTAGCTCCGGGTGGGCCCCCTCAGAGCGCGGGGCCCGGGGCCACCGCCCCCTCTGCCCCGCGACCTATCCTTTCAAATCAGGGCCCACCACGCAGGAGCTGGGGCCCACCGGAGGTTTCTCCGGTGTCCCGGTGGCTCAGTCCGACCCTGCTTGCCAGCCTGATAATACCAGGCCACAGCAGTCTGCTTATCTTTGCTGGTTAACAAAAATAGGGGATCCCTCGAAAAAAATTGGCGTGTGGTCCCCCCTATTTTTGTTAACCAGCCAGATGAAGCAGACGCTGAGGCCTGGATTTTCAGGCTGTTAAGGAGCCAAGATCCATGGACCTTGCCAGCCTGATAATACCAGGCCACAGCAGTCTGCATAACTTGGCTGATTAACAAAAATAGGGGATCCCCTCGAAAAAAATTGGCGTGGGGTCCCCCCTATTTTTGTTAACCAGCCAGATGAAGCAGACCGCTGAGGCCTGGATTTTCAGGCTGTTAAGGAGCCAAGATCCATGGACCTTGCCAGCCTGATAATACCAGGCCACAGCAGTCTGCATATCTTGGCTGATTAACAAAATAGGGGATCCCCTCAAAAAAAATTGGCGTGGGGTCCCCCCTATTTTTGTTAACCAGCCAGATGAAGCAGACCGCTGAGGCCTGGATTTTCAGGCTGTTAAGGAGCCAAGATCCATGGACCTTGCCAGCCTGATAATACCAGGCCACAGCAGTCTGCATATCTTGGCTGATTAACAAAAATAGGGATCCCCTCGAAAAAAATTGGCGTGGGGTCCCCCCTATTTTTGTTAACCAGCCAGATGAAGCAGACCGCTAAGGCCTGGTTTTTCAGGCTGGTAAGGATCCAATATCCATGGACCTTGCCAGCCTGATAATACCAGGCCACAGCAGTCTGCTTAGCTTGGCTGGTTAACAAAAATAGGGGATCCCCTCGAAAAAAAAAACGGCGTAGGGGTCCCCCTATTTTTGTTAACCAGCCAAGTAAAATGCAGACTGCTGCGGCCTGGTATTAAAAGACTGTCAAGGCCCATGGATTTTGGCCCTCAACAGCCTGATAATACCAGGCTACAGCAGCCCCACATTTGGCGCATCAAAAGATGTGCCAATTGTGGCACTTTACCCGGCTCTTCCCACTGCCCTGTAGCGGTGGCAAGTGGGGTAATAAGGGGTTAATGTCACCGTTGATTGCACAGTGACAATAAGCCCGGTTAATAATGGAGAGGTGTCAATAGGATACCGATCCATTATTAATCCCAAAGTTATTAAATGTATAAAAAAAAAGACAAAGCAAGAAAAAAGTCTTTTAATGAAATAAAAGAGACAACACAGTTTTCATTAATTTTATTATACACTCATTCATGCGACGCCATCAATCTCCTGTAAAAAAAGAAAAAAAACAAACCAACAGTATACCACCTGTCCGACGCAGTCCATAGTAACGACAGTCCCACGACGATCCAGCTCTGCTACATCGCAATGACAGGCAGAGCCTGTCATCGCGACGCAGCACAGCTGATTACCTGCTTCCCCGGCGGTGACGTCATCGGACTGACTGCTTTACGGCCGGGATTACCCAGCAGTCACTGCAGTTATCGCGAGAAACTGCATGTGACCGCCGGGGAAAGATGATGGCGGCCATGAAGCAGTCCAGCCCGTGACCGCCGGAGATCTTCTGCCAGGTAAGTGCCGCTGACTCCTGACAGACCCGACCGACGGACACTGACAGTGACAGTGACAATCCCGATTCCGGTATCCGATAAGACGAAAATATCAGAACTAAGTATCGAAAGGCCGATAGAGCTAATATCGGCCGATACCCGATACTTGCGGTATCGTATCGCTCAACACTAGTCATAAGTAACAACGTTAACAATACAATAATTAAAGCAAAATAAGATGACCCTGCTCGTGAGAGCTTACAATCTACAATGAGGGGGGGAGATACAAAGTACAGGTGTGTATATACAATGGTGCATTTACAATGATGGTCCAGCCATCTTGAGGGAGTGAGGGATGGATGGAGATAGTGAATGGGCTACACACACACACACACACACACACACACTTACACATAGAATGACTTTGATTAGTGAATGTGATAGGCCACTCTGAACAGATGTGTTTTGAGGGAGCGCCTGAAACCATGCAAATTGTGGATAGTCCTAAATTCTTTCGGTAGAGCATTCCAGAGGATTGGCGCAGCGCGGGAGAAGTCTTGGAGTCGGGAGTGGGAGGTACGGATTAGTGCAGAGGTTAGTCGAAAGTCGTTTGCAGAGCGCAGCAGTCGGTTAGGCCGATAGATAGAAATGAGAGAGGAGATGTAGGGGGGTGCTGCACTGTGGAGAGCTTTGTGGGTGAGAACCAGTACTTTGAATTGGATCCAATAATGAATGGGCAGCCAGTGTAAGGACTGGCGAAGAGCGAACGCGTCCGAGTACCGATTAGCCAGATGGATGACCCTGGCTGCTGCATTAAGGATGGACTGGAGAGGGGATAGTCGAGTAATGGGGAGGCCAAGTAATAGAGCGTTGCAGTAGTCCAGGCGGGAGTGGATCAATGCTACCGTGAGGGTTTTTGTTTCCATGGTGAGAAAAGGGCGGATTCTAGAGATGTTCCCTAGGTGTCGTGTTATGATTTGGTAGCTGAGGAGAGCAGGCAAAAAAGGCAATACACCAGAGAGGTTGGAATCTATTGGATTGCAGTACCCTGACTAACCACCACAACTAAAGGCAGCCGTGGAGCGTACCTACGTTGGTCCTAGACGCCTCGTCACAGCCTGAGAAGCTAACTTCACCTAAAGATAGAAAGAGGAAAACTATCTGCCCCGGAGCAGATCCCCAAAGAACATAGGAAGCCCCCAAACATGTAATGGCGGTTAGACAAGAGGAAATACAGACACAGACAGAAAATAGTATGAGCAAACATTGGTGCCCAATCTTCCTAGAAAGAAAAGGATAGGAAGGTCACTTACTGCAATCCAAAAAACCCTAAAAAAATACCAACACACTAATTGCAAAAACACCTGAGATCACACGACCTCTACCACCTAAATTAGTTCTCTGGTGTAACAAAACTAAGCCGCAGCCACAGAAAAAACTGGAAAAGGCAAATGAACAAACAACTGGCTGAACTAAACTGAGGGGAGCACAAGCCCCCGGAGGGGACCTGGCAGACCCCCACAGAAGTGCAGGACAAAATGCAAAAAGCAAGCACAAAAAACTAAAAAAGAAAAATGTCTTATCTGTTAGCAGAAGATGCAGGCACGAAACAGCAAGCTTCAAAGTGAACCAGGAACAAAAGTTGACACCAGAACAATTGATCACCGGCAACCCTGATGGGAGGGAACCTCCCTTATATAAGACCAGTCAGTAACACCTGATCGCCAATCTTCACAATCTTCATTAAATAGTTCAGTACTGTTTGTAACCACCAGAGGGAGCTTCTGCTCAGAATTCATTTCTAGCGCATTCACAACAGTACCCCCCCCTTGAGGAGGGGTCACCGAACCCTCATTTGGGCAACCAGGTCGGTCAGGATGAGCTCTGTGATACGCACGGATGTGTCTTCTAGCATGGATGTCCGAAGCAAACACCCAAGAATTGTCCTCCTGACCATAACCTCTCCACTTAACCAAATACTGGAGTTTCCGTCTAGAAAAACGAGAATCCAATATTTTCTCAACCACATACTCCAGATTGCCCTCAACCAAAACAGGGTCAGGAGGCACAGCCATAGGAACCACTGGCTCGACAAACTTCTTCAATAAGGACTTGTGGAACACGTTATGGATCTTAAATGTCCCTGGAAGAAGTAAACGAAAGGAAACAGGATTAAGAATCTCCATGATCTTATAAGGTCCAATGAACCTAGGCTTAAACTTAGGAGATGCAACTCTCATAGGGATATTTCTTGAGGACAACCAGACCAAGTCCCCCACTTGAAACCGAGGACCATCAGTCCTATGCCGGTTGGCAAACCGCTGGGCCCTCTCCTGAGAGAGGGACAACCTCTCCACTACCTGGTCCCAAATCTGCTGCATACGCTCCACAACAGAGTCAACACCTGGACAGACAGAAGCCTCCGTCTGTCCTGAAGAAAATCGAGGGTGAAACCCAAAATTGCAGAAAAATGGAGACATCAAGGTTGCAGAGCTAGCCCTATTATTAAGGGCAAACTCAGCCAAAGGCAAAAAAGAGACCCAGTCATCCTGATCAGCAGACACAAAGCATCTCAGATAAGTCTCCAATGTCTGGTTTGTTCTCTCAGTTTGTCCATTGGTCTGAGGATGAAAAGCTGAGGAGAAAGACAATTGAACACCAAGTTTAGAACAAAAAGTCCTCCAAAATCTGGAAACAAACTGGACTCCTCTGTCAGACACAATGTTCTCAGGAATACCGTGTAACCGAACCACGTGCTGAAGGAACAAAGGCACCAATTCGGAGGAGGAAGGCAACTTAGGTAATGGCACAAGATGTATCATTTTGGAAAACCTATCACAAATCACCCAGATAATGGTCATTCTCTGAGAAACAGGGAGGTCGGAAATGAAATCCATAGAGATATGGGTCCATGGTCTCTTGGGCACAGGCAATGGCATCAACAAACCACTAGGGCGAGAGCAAGGCTTGGAGCGAGAGCAAGTCCCGCAGGACTGCACAAATTCCCTGACGTCACGAGACAAAGTAGGCCACCAAAAGGACCGACTAACCAAGTCTCTGGTACCAAAAATTCCGGAATGACTGGCCAATGCGGAACAATGAATCTCAGACATCACACTCTTTTTCCACCGGTTTGGGACAAACAATTTCCCAATAGGGCAGAGTTCGGGTTTATCCTCCTGACACCCTGCCAGTCTCAAATTGGGCGAGATGGCGGAAAGAACTACACCCTCTTTCAAAATAACAGTAGGATCAGATAACTCGGGAGAGTCAGCAAGGAAACTCCTCGAGAGGGCATCCGCCTTAACATTCTTAGTGCCAGGAAGAAAGGAAACCACAAAATTAAAACATGTGAAAAACAAGGCCCACCTGGCCTGTCTAGGATTAAGTCGCTTGGCTGATTCCAGATAAACCAGATTCTTATGGTCCGTGAGGACCACCACCTGATGTTTGGCTCCCTCCAGCCAATGTCTCCACTCTTCAAAAGCCAACTTCATGGCCAATAACTCCCGATTACCCACGTCATAATTACGTTCAGTTGGAGAAAATTTTCGAGAGAAAAAGGCACAAGGGTTACTTTTAGAGGTCTCTGGATCTCTTTGGGACAAAACGGCACCTGCCCCAATTTCAGAGGCATCAACCTCCACCTGAAATGGCAGAGAAACATCAGGCTGCCGTAGAACAGGAGCAGAAGTGAATCTCTGCTTAAGTTCCTGAAACGCAGAAACTGCCTCAGGAGGTCAATTCACCACATCAGAACCCTTCTTGGTCAAATCAGTCAAAGGTTTAACAATAACAGAGAAATTACCAATAAATTTACGATAAAAATTGGCAAAACCCAAGAATCTCTGAAGAGCCTTTAATGAAGTAGGTTGGACCCAATCACAGATGGCCTGAACCTTGACCGGGTCCATTTCAATAACAGATGGGGACAAAATGAATCCCAGAAATGAGATCCTCTGTATGCCAAAAAGACACTTTGATCCCTTCACATACAGAGCATTCTCTCTCAAAATCTGGAACACAGTCCGAACATGTTTCACATGAGAGTCCCAATCATTGGAAAAAATCAAGATATCATCCAAATAAACAATCAGAAATGTATCCACAAAATCCCTGAAAATGTCATTCATGAAGGACTGGAAGACGGAAGGAGCATTAGTGAGCCCAAAGGGCATCACTAGGTACTCAAAATGCCCCTCTGGGGTATTAAATGCCGTCTTCCATTCATCCCCGTGCTTAATGCGAATAAGGTTATATGCCCCCCTGAGGTCAAGCTTGGTAAACCAAGTAGCACTTTTCACCCTGGAAAACAGGTCAGAAATCAAGGGTAACGGATATTGATATTTCACAGTGATATTGTTCAAGAGACGATAATCAATACACGGCCTTAATGAACCATCCTTTTTGGCCACAAAGAAAAAACCGGCACCCAAGGGTGAAGAGGATGGTCTGATATGACCCTTCTCCAATGACTCCTTGATATAAGACCGCATAGCGTCATGTTCAGGTACAGACAAGTTAAAAAGGCGACCTTTAGGGAATTTACTACCAGGCACTAATTCAATAGCGCAGTCATAGCTCCTATGGGGGGGCAAAGATGCAGATTTACTTTTGCTAAACACATCAGAAAAATCAGTCAAAAAGTCAGGAACATCCTGAGCCTGGGGGGAGGCAGAAAAAACAGGAGTGTTGGCATTAACACATTGGCAGCCCCAACTGGTTACAGACACAGATTTCCAATCCAAGACAGGATTATGAGACTGTAACCAAGGGAAACCCAGTACAATAATGTCATGCAGATTATACAGCACCAAAAATTTGCAACTCTCCTGATGATCAGGTTCAACCTTCATTATCACCTGAGTAGAGAACTGGGGTTTATTCTCAGCTAAAGGGGTAGAATCGATCCCCAGTAGGGGAATAGACTTCCGTAGGGGTATCAAGGGAAACCCACAACGTTTAGCAAAATCAAAATCCATCAGGTTAATAGCTGCTCCCGAATCAACAAAAGCCTGAGCAGAAAATGTGAACAGGGAGCAAATCAGGGTAACAGTCAACAAAAATTTAGTCTGAACACTACCCAAGACAACTGAACGTGCAAAACGTCTTCCCGCTTAGGGCAGACTGAAATAGCATGAGAGGCATCACCACAGTAGAAACATAACCCATTGCGTTTTCGAAACTCATGACGCTGTGCCCCAGAAGCCACTCTATCACACTGCATGGGTTCAGAAGCTGGTTCACAAGGCAACACTATTCCAGGCATACCTCTACGCTCACGCAAACGTCTGTCAATTTGAATCGCTAATGACATAGAATCACTGAGACCAGAGGGGACAGGGAATCCCACCATAACATCCTTTACATTCTCTGACAGACCCTTCCGAAAAAGGGCTGCCAAAGCATCGTCATTCCATTTGGTCAGGACTGCCCACCTTCGGAATCTCTGACAGTATAACTCAGCGTCCTCAAGTCCCTGATTTAATGCCAACAAGGCTTTTTCAGCTTGATCAGTGACATTAGGCTCATCGTACAATAACCCCAGAGCCTGAAAAAATGCATTAACATTACTCAAAACAGGGTCCCCAGGTGTCAGGGAAAAAGCCCAATCCTGAGGATCGCCGCGCAGGACAGAGATGACAATTTGAACCTGCTGTGCTGCGTTCCCTGAGGACTTAGATTTTAAGGCAAAAAACAACTTACAGTTATTTTTGAAATTCAGAAATTTAGCTCGATCCCCTAAAAACAAATCTGGCATGGGAATCCTAGGTTCCACAACAGGCAACCCTGCAAGATAGGTAGCAATACTCTGAACTTCAGTGGCAAGCTGATCCACACGGCCAGACAACTGTGCAAACTCCATTGAGAGAAAAAAAAAATCCTCCTCAGCACCCAGAGATACAGAGGGAAAAAAAAACAATAAAATTTCTGACAACTCTGACAATCTTCTTTCTTTCACACTATTTTTCCCTTCTGTGAGTACCATATAATTAGGCTTCACTGGATCTCCATCCAGACCTGGCATATGAAGCACATGATAGGCCCATGTTGCTCTCCCTCACCCACAGATGGGGGGTCTCTAATACAAATATGACCCTGCAGACCATTGCAGAAAATGAGAATCGCAGGTGCCGATAGTTACTATGGTACCCTAAGGTTATGTGGTGACCCCAGGGTAAGGTGGCCTGTGAGATCCAACTGTAAGCTGGGTCTCACAAGCTGAGTCAATGACTCTTTGACTGCTCTTATGCACTGTCGTGTATGAGTACAGCAGTGTATGAGACCAGTGATCAAAATAAAAATTGTAAATGTTCCACAGTGAAAAAGTGTAAAAAAGTGAAAAAAGTCAAATTAAATACGTAAAAAAGTAAAAAAAACACAAATAAGTGCACACATCACGAAAATCTACTTTGCAAGTCAAAATGCAGCGTAAAACAAATGCAGTGTAAAAAGTACACCGTGCCCGAAACGTCCCGCTCTATAAAACTGGCGTGTTATTTATTCAGTTTAGCGAAAGCCGTAAAAAATAAAATAAAAAACACCCCAAAAATGTCACTGTTTCATCATAATGACTCACAAAAAAAGTCAATAAAAAGTGATCAAAAAGTCATATGTAAAAAAATGGTATGAATGAAAACTCCAAATGATCCCGCAAAAAGCAAGCACTGATACGGCTCATTCTGCAGAAAAATAAAAGTTACAGCTGTCAGAATATGACAATGCAAAAAGAAATTCATTTTGCTATAATATTGTTTTTAGTCTGTAAAATTAGAAAGCATAAAAAAAATCTGGTATCTCTGTAATTGTATTGATCCGTTGAACAAATTGTTTTTATCACTTTTATTGCACGGTGAATGGTGCAAAACAATAAATAATAAAAACAATAACTGAATTGCTGGTTTTTGTTGATTGTTTTGAAATATCAGAATAAGAAGCGATAAAAAAATATTATGTACCCCAAAATGGTACCAAAAACATCTGCAACTCATCTCGCAAAAAAAAAGCCCTCATACTGTCCTGTTCACCAAAAATAAAAAACTTACAGCTCTCAGAATATGGCGACAAAAAATACTTTATATAAAAAAGCATTTTTACTGTGTGATCGCAAAACCTAAAAGAAAGCTATTTAAATCTGTAATTGCACCGACCCAAATAATAAATCTGCCTTATCACTTACAGTTGTGCTCAAAAGTTTATATACCCCGGCATAATTTTTGCTTTCTTGGCCTCCTTTTAAATCATAATCACAACTCAAAACATCTAAATGACCATGATCAAAAGTTTACATACCCTGGTGATTTTGGCCTGATAACATGCACAGAAGTTGACACAAATGGGTTTGAATGGCTACTAAAGGTAACATCCTCACCTGTCACCTGTTTGCTTGTAATAACTTTAAATTCATGTTAAGAACTTATAATGCTGCCCTTCACCTCGCCAAACAGACCTACTTCACCACCCTGATCTCCTCACTAGCCAACAACCCCAAGAAACTTTTTGACACTTTTCACTCCCTCCTCAGGCCAAAAGCACAAGCCCCTATCACAGACATCTGTGCTGATGACCTGGCCTCCCACTTTATAGAAAAAATAAATACTATCCATCAGGAAATCTGCTCTCAACCACCAAGTGCTGTGACTCCCATCCCTCCCTGCATTTCCCCTGGCTCAATTTCCACATTTGATCCCATCACAGAAGAAGAAGTCTCCAGACTCCTCTCTTCCTCTCGTCCGACTACATGCACTACCGACCCCATTCCCTAACACCTCCTCCAGTCTCTCTCTCCAGTTGTCACAACTCACCTAACTACAATCTTTAATCTCTCACTCTCCTCTGGCATTTTCCCATCCTCCTTCAAACACTCCATCATTACTTCACTACTAAAGAAACCCGCTCTCGACCCTTCCTGCACAAACAACTACAGACCGGTCTCCAATCCCCCCTTCATCTCTAAACTTTTGGAGCGCCTAGTCTACTCCCGCCTCACCCGTTACCTCTCCACTCACTCCCTCCTAGACCCTTTACAGTCCGGCTTCCGACCCCTACATTCGACTGAAACTGCACTCATCAAAGTGACCAATGACCTTCTGACAGCAAAACGTAACGGCGACCACTCTCTGCTCATTCTACTCGACCTTTCTGCAGCTTTCGACACGGTTGACCACCGTCTCCTACTGTCTAGGCTCCAGTCACTAGGTATTAAGGACACTGTTCTCTCCTGGTTCTCCTCCTATCTTTCTGACCGCTCCTTCAGTGTTTCGTTCTCTGGCTCCACTTCATCTCCTCTTCCTCTCACTGTCGGTGTACCCCAGGGCTCAGTCCTTGGCCCCCTTCTCTTCTCTCTCTACACCGCCCCAATTGGACAGACCATCAGCAGATTTGGCTTTCAGTACCATCTTTATGCTGATGACACACAATTATACACGTCATCCCCCGACCTTACCCCCGCTGTACTACAGAACGCCACCGACTGTCTGTCCGCAGTCTCCAACATCATGTCTGCTCTCTATCTGAAACTTAACCTCTCCAAAACTGAACTTCTTCTGCTCCCGCCGTCTACTAACCTCCCTAAATC
>JARQOD010012120.1:0-20835 GCA_033576555.1 Oophaga sylvatica | reverse complement strand
TTTGCCAAGCGGGGGAACTAAGTGTCCGTTGAATGAGCCCCAAGGGCCCAAAAAATCCGTTTTAACCAATTGGTCCTGTAATTTCGTCCTCGCGAAAGGCAACAAGGGCGGATGTTTAATTCCATAATTCGGGGACCCGTTGTAATAAAGCCCAATGTTTTCAAAGAATAATCCAAGGGCCCCAAAGTGGGTTTAAAATAGACACAAATGGAACACGTTTGTTTTTACATCGGGCCCGTGGCCCATGCGTAAAGTTTACTGTAGTTTTAAGGCTCTGTTTAAAAGCCCATGACCAAACCCCGCGGGAGCCTCTAGCTAAAAATTTATCACACATACTTGGAGGCTTTGGAAATGGCACTCTCTCCGAGAAATTTTCAAACCCCGTGGGGTTTGACTCCGGGGTAATGAATGATCATTTTTGGATGGTTACAAATTAATAAAAAAAGGGCTTTTTTTGCGTACTTTTGACAAATAAATCTTTTTTTAATAAATTAAAATCCTTGTACACTAAAGTGTCCAAAATTGTACCTGAGTAAAAGAATGGTCATGGTAAATTTTAAATTTTGGGGTGAATTGGTTAACTCTGATGAAAAGCTGTAGCAAATCAGGGCCCACCCCCCCCAGCTACAAAAACATATAAATGTTGCCCCCGGGCCGGCATGGCCCCGAGACCCTACTTGTACACAAACTCATCCCTAGTTCCCCCTATAAATTTGGCATATGGGGGGGCCCAATTGGACCCATGGCGGTACCAGGGGCGCTGCAAAAAAAAACCATTCCCAAAAGAAAAAAAAATTTTCTCCTCACCGAGTTCCAACACGTGAGAATGACCCGTGCAATTCGGGAGCCATGTCCGAGCCCGTAGCGCCAGAGACGGCATGAAGTCCTTTCTCATGTTCAATTGAGGTATATAATGATACCACATCAAAGGAAATCAAAATAGTTGATTCCGTAACCTGTAGAGGGGGTGATAGGTCCAAATTACTTAGAAAGAAGGAACTACGGTGGATTCATAGACTAGGCACTCTACAACCGTCTGGTCTGAACATTGAATTTAATTTGAATAACATTTAATATTGTATGGTTTTGTATATTTATTCTTCTTTTTTTTATCTTTTAGGTTACTATGATGTACAGGGGGTTGATTTTCGTATTTAGCTTCATTATCACGTAATTATATATTCTCTGTATATATTTTTGTATATATATATATTTTTTGGCTTATTTGTATGAATCCTTCCCTTTTTTTTTCCCCCATTATTAGATTTTTTCTGCATTTGATTAAGTTGATCATCGTTCCGCTGAGATTGGGTGGTTCCAGTTGGGCCATTATCCCTATATTGATCAGTGCGATTTCCTTCTTTTTGGTTTATTTATTTTTTTCCATCATTTGAGTATTACCTAGTTTTTTATTTTATGCTGTGCTGCACTTAACTTGCTTTATAGTGTATACCTTATTGTGTGGATTACATTTGATATGCTTATGATACAACAATGTTATGTACTATGATTAGTGTTGAGCATTCCGATACTGCAAATATCGGGTATCGGCCGATATTAGCTGTATCGGAATTCCGATTCCGAGTTCCGATATTTTCGTCTTATCGGATACCGGAATCGGGATGTCACTGTCACTGTCAGTGTCCGTCGGTCGGGTCTGTCAGGAGTCAGCGGCACTTACCCGGCAGAAGATCTCCGGCGGTCACGTCCTGCACTGCTTCATGGCCGCAATCTTCTTTCCCCGGCGGTCACATGCAGTTTCTCGCGATAACTGCAGTGACTGCTGGGTAATCGCGGCCGTAAAGCAGTCAGTCCGATGACGTCACCGCCGGGGAAGCAGGTAATCAGCTGTGCTGCGTCGCGATGACAGGCTCTGCCTGTCATTGCGATGTAGCAGAGTTGGATCGTCGTGGGACTGTCGTTATGGACTGCGTCGGACAGGTGGTATACTGTTGGTTTGTTTTTTTTCTTTTTTTACAGGAGATCGATGGCGTCGCAGGAATGAGAGAGTAATAAAATTAATGAAAACTGTGTTGTCTCTTTTATTTCATTAAAAGACTTTTTTCTTGCTTTGTCTTTTTTTTACACATTTAATAACTTTGGGATTAATAATGGATCGGTGTCTTATTGACGCCTCTCCATTATTAACCGGGCTTATTGTCACCGTGCAATCAACGGTGACAATAACCCCTTATTACCCCGCTTGCCACCGCTACAGGGCAAGTGGGAAGAGCCGGGTAAAGTGCCACAATTGGCACATCTTTTGATGCGCCAAATGTGGGGCTGCTGTAGCCTGGTATTATCAGGCTGTTGAGGGCCAAAATCCATGGGCCTTGACAGTCTTTTAATACCAGGCCGCAGCAGTCTGCATTTTACTTGGCTGGTTAACAAAAATAGGGGGGATCCCCACGCCGTTTTTTTTTCGAGGGGATCCCCTATTTTTGTTAACCAGCCAAGCTAAGCAGACTGCTGTGGCCTGGTATTATCAGGCTTGCAAGGTCCATGGATATTGGATCCTTACCAGCCTGAAAAACCAGGCCTCAGCGGTCTGCTTCATCTGGCTGGTTAACAAAAATAGGGGGACCCCACGCCAATTTTTTTCGAGGGGATCCCCTATTTTTGTTAATCAGCCAAGATATGCAGACTGCTGTGGCCTGGTATTATCAGGCTGGCAAGGTCCATGGATCTTGGCTCCTTAACAGCCTGAAAATCCAGGCCTCAGCGGTCTGCTTCATCTGGCTGGTTAACAAAAATAGGGGGGACCCCACGCCAATTTTTTTCGAGGGGATCCCCTATTTTTGTTAATCAGCCGAGATATGCAGACTGCTGTGGCCTGGTATTATCAGGCTGGCAAGGTCCATGGATCTTGGCTCCTTAACAGCCTGAAAATCCAGGCCTCAGCGGTCTGCTTCATCTGGCTGGTTAACAAAAATAGGGGGGACCCCACGCCATTTTTTTTTCGAAGGGAACCCCTATTTTTGTTAATCAGTTCCCTCTGACGTCACTGATTGTGTCCCTGGCTGACCTGAAGTGAAAGTGGAAAGCAATCAATTAAGCTTTCCACTTAAGGGCCCGTCTCACATAGCGATATCGCTACTGAGATCGCTGCTGAGTCACTAGTTTTGTGACGCAGCAGCGAGCTCACCAGCGATATCGCTGTGTGTGACATTCAGCGACGATCAGCCCCCCTGCCGGGTATCGCTGATCGTCGCTGAAATGTCAGGACCTTTTTTTGATCGCTGGTTTCCCGCTGACAGGCACACATCGCTGCGTGTGACAGGCGGGAGACCAGCGATCCGCTGGTAACCAAGGTACACAGCGGGTTTCCAGGCGCGGGGCTGTGCCTAGAAACCCGCTGTGTACCTTGGATACCAGCGCCCTGATGCAGGGAGCTGGTATCCAAGGTACACAGCGGGTTTCCAAGCGCTGCGCGGTGCCTGGAAACCCGCTGTGTACCTTGGTTACCAGCGGATCGCTGGTCTCCCGCCTGTCACACGCAGCGATGCGTGCCTGTCAGAGGGAAACCAGCGATCAAAAAAAGGTCCTGACATTTCTGCGACGATCAGCGATACCCGGCAGGGGGGCTGATCGTCGCTGAATGTCACACACAGCGATATCGCTGGTGAGCTCGCTGCTGCGTCACAAAACTAGTGACTCAGCAGCGATCTCGGTAGCGATATCGCTATGTGAGACGGGCCCTTAAGCGATGTTACCCGCAGTGTCGCTGTCCCAGATCGCTGCCTGAGCTGCCTGTTTGGCAGCTCAGCAGCGATCATGTAGCGATACACCAGCGATCCTGACAAGTGCATATCGTTGTCGGGATCGCTGGTGTATCGTTTTGTGACACCCAGCCTTTACTCTCCTGTCAGGCAGGAGAGGAACTCATTCATTTGGGGTTTACTGTGAGGCTGCAGCATTAGCTGCGGTCCCTGCAGTAAACATTAACCCTTTCTGAAGGATTACACCGTGGGACCTGACTGTGCATGGGATAGGTAAGAATAATTTTGCTTTTTTATTTTATTTTTATTACAGGAAATGGTTTTTGCAGTAAAATAAAAGATGGTCAAAAACATGTGTCTTTATTTCATTAAAATGATTTTTAATTAAAGTGTGTGTGTTTTATTTTTATTTCATGCAATAGGATTAATAATTGATAGTTGTCTAATTGACAGCTCTCAATTATTAACCTGGCTTAAGGTCACCTTTCAATAGCAAGGTGGCTTTAACCCCATATTAACCCATTCGCCACCGCTACAGGGCAATGGGAATAGACGGGCAAAGTGCCAGAAAGGGCGAATCTAATTATAAATTTGTCTTTCCTGGGGTGTCTGGGGGCAGATGTTAGTAGCCGGGGGGGGCAAAAATAATGGTCCCTCTCTGGGCTATTATTATCTGCCCCCACTCACTGGCTTTGTCTGTCTGGTTGCGAAAATAGGGCGGGAGCCCACGCATTTTTTTTCAGCAATTTTACACCTCATATATATATATACATGTCATTGAATTTGTGACACATATATATATATATTTATATTTGTAGTTCATACACTTCTACATAGTATAATAGCCGCTAATTCAATTGCCGGCTTTTGTGAAAATGCATCACCCGACATGAAATGACACTTGGTGTACATAGGGTTAACCATGTCTTTTCATGTCCTTTGCTATCTAATTTGCACAAACAATTAAATCAGACTATGTGTGCAAAATTTCACACCTGTAGGGGTTAATAAAAGGTGTAAATTCGTAGCAAAAAAGTCCGTTTTTTTTACAACGAATTTACACCTTTAATTAACCCCTACAGGTGTGAAATTTTGCACACATAGTCTGATTTAATTGTTTGTGCAAATCAGATAGCAAACGACATGAAAAGACATGGTTAACCCTATGTACACCAAGTGTCATTTCATGTCGGGTGCTTCTGTCTTTTCACTGAAGCCGGCTTTACCCGGCAATTGAATCAAAGGATATTTTACTATGTAGAAGTGTATAAACTATACATATATGTATATATATATGTCACAATGACATGTATATATATATATGTATTCTATGTGTGTATATTTAGTGTTTACAAGGAAAGAATGGGGTTTTTTTAGTTGCGATATTTTGTTCCCATAGACTTACATGGGACTTCCGGTATCGGTATCGGGTATCGCCGATATTTTAGTGATATCGGCGATACCATTCCGATTCCGATACTTTAGGATATCGGAAAGTATCGCTCAACTCTAACTATGATCTCTATATGCATTATACAGGCACTGTGCTTTGTGCCTTTCGCCATGGTAACGTCTGCCAGCTGACTGTGGATGTGGGGTCAGACTATGGGCGGTCTTTGTGATGCAGTATGTTGTGCCCTTCGCTATGGTAACATTTCCTGTTAGACGTGGAAGCGTCATCGGGTTAGGGGCGGTCCTTATGACGCCTCTCTTACACATACGTGGTAATTTCACTATGCGACCGTTTTCCTCTACAACAGGTGTAGCGCTTATTGATGACGCTTCTAGCGTCTAGCGCCAGTTGTCCTGGATCACTGGATTGGTATGTGGGCACTCATATTAACATAGCGATCTGTATTCTGATGTATGATAGGCTTTTCCATGCTTTGGCGCATTCCATCTTATTGGATATGGATCAATGACACTCAGGAGGAGGAATCTGATTGGCCACTGCAACCATGGCAACCAAATAACAATGATCAGCGATGTCTTTCATGCACATGATAACACTAAGGATACTGTGCGACTTCATGCAAGATTTCTATAAGTTTTTTGTTTGCTATTCTTTTATTGTTGATCTATGTATGTTGTACATGTTTGATTGCTATTTTATGATGTATTAAGATTTTTTGTACCATGTGTTTTTTTGTATATGTGGAATCTTGGGCGTGTGCTATTATGTGATTGGTGCACTTGTTTGTGCCCCACACTATTTAACACCGCCTTTTTAGACATTTAGCCATACTTGAAAAAGACCTTAACAGGTCGAAACGTTGTGTTTGATGGCTTGAATAAAGTTTTTTCTACTGAACTCACCTGGATGGAGCGCTGTTCATCTTTTTCCTTACATTGTATCTCCGAGTTGGTTCCTTGGACCCGGTACGTGCGCCCCACTGCTGAGAGTGCTGTCGACTGCTTCTTCTTTTTCTTACAACTGTGAACCGAAGTTGACTGGCACCCGCATCACCAATATGGACGGTAATGGTATTCCGGAGATGGGTGAGCTGGACAATGCCAATATGTTCTCATATACTGAGGATGATGCTATACGTATTTTGTCTGCACAAACCATTGACAACACTTTTTTAAGTAAACCAACTAATGAAATGCTTCGAAGAAAGTGGGAAAATGAAAAGAGGAGACTGATATCTTTTGAGTTACATATGGTCACTCTGACAGAGTACTATAAAGTACGTCGAATCCCACGGGGCTTGCGCCCACACTTCAGACCCACGCTGTTGCCAGATAATACACTGTTTTGTTCTAAGTTTGAATCCATCTCCAATAAATATGCATTCGATATTATGCTTCTCAATATTGAGTTTCTACAGAAGGAGATGGAGCAAGTCAAGAAGAACATCGGTGATCTGGAGGAACAACTTACATCACAGTTGACGGCACAGGAGTGGGGCACTACAAAGACCAAGGTAGAGGAAAATCTTGTTAAATTTCGAAATGACATTGAGCTAACCAAACGATCCAAATGGTTCCGCGATGCGGATGATTACAAATTGGGTCGCATTTTTTCTTGGCATAGAAGTAATATTACCCGTCAAAATACTGGAGGTCAACGGACTGGTTCCAATAGAAGACGGAGGAGACCACAAGACAGAAAAGTGTCTAATTTCGGCTTTACCACTGCAGACTCCGAATCTACTGATGATTCCAGTCTTGGCAATGTTAATAAAACATCTTTTTTAGGCCAAAACAGAACCGAAGATGTAACTCCAACCGCAGGGGCCGTAGGGGCGGCCGGAAACATCGGCGGAAGGAATATGTATCGGGAACAACGACAAACACGCAATACCTCATCGAAGATGAAGAACAAGGAAGACAATCGGAGGGATCTGTGAGAGAACTGGTGGTAAATATTTCCTCTATTGAGCTCACAGATACTGAATGGACGTTTTATCTAGGGGTTTATCTTTTTGTCCATCAAATCGACCTGATTGGTTTAACTTGGAATGTGACTTACAATCTTTCTTTAGGAGACTGCGGTTATCTACATTTTTTTCAGAAAAAACATGTCTAAATGTAGAAAATGTTAATGATAATATACATGGTTTTGCTCTACAGAGTCTAGGACTTTACAATAAGAGCAATTTTCAACCACCTTGTCATGATCATTTTGTAGAATCATACATAGAATTGGTAAAAAGGGATGTGGATAAGGTGAGACGCAGTTATAAATCTAAACATGTGTCCAATTTATCTAGATGTGAAAGGATTGCTCTGGAGGGTTTAGCGTCCAATGCCTCTATCACTATAAAGCCAGCCGACAAGGGCGGGGCAGTTGTAGTAATGGACAGCACCAAGTATAAAGCAGAAATTATACGCCAATTAGATGATGTGGATGTCTATGAACGTCTTACACATGATCCGTCCTTGAGTTTTCTTAGGGAATTACAGAATGTAGTAGGTGATTCCTTAGCTTCGGGTATTATTGATCAAAAGTTGTCAGATTATTTGATTGTGGATAAACCGATTATTCCGGTACTGTACACACTTCCAAAGGTGCATAAAAATCTATGTGATCCCCCCGGACGACCTATTGTTTCGGGCCGTGGCTCTCTATTCAATAAGGTTTCTATTTTTTGGACAGAGTGTTGCGCCAATTTGCTATGTCTGCCCGCTCATACATTAAGGATACCAATGATTTTTTGGATAAAGTTGACAATCTACAGGTTACGGAATCAACTATTTTGATTTCCTTTGATGTGGTATCATTATATACCTCAATTGAACATGAGAAAGGACTTCATGCCGTCTCTGTGACGCTATCGGGCTCGGACATGGCTCCAGAATGTGCACGGCTCATTCTCACGCTGTTGGAACTCGTGCTGAGGAGAAATTTTTTTCTCTTTGGCAATGAGTTTTTTCTGCAGCGCCGTGGTACCGCCATGGGGTCCAATGTGGCCCCACATATGCCAACATCTTATATGGCGGTACTAGAGGATGAGTTTGTGTACAAGTCAGCTCTCTGGTGCCATGTCCGGGCCTGGTGGCGTTACATTGATGATGTTTTTGTAGTCTGGGAGGGTGGCCCTGATTTGCTACACGCTTTTCACTCAGAGTTGAACCAAATTTACCCAGAACTTAAATTCACCATGACACATTCTTTGACTCAGGTACAATTTTTGGACACTTTAGTGTACAAGGATTGTAATTCATTAAAAACTGATTTTTTGTCAAAAGTACGGACAAAAATAGCCTTTTGTTATTCAATAGTAACCATCCTAAAAATATGATCAGTTCATTACCCTGGAGTCAACTCCTACGGGTTAGAAGAATAGTCTCGGATGAGAGTGCCATTGACCAACGCCTCCAAGTTATGTGTGATAAATTTTTAGCTAGAGGCTACCCGCGGAGCTTGGTCATGGACTATAAATCTAGAGCCTTAGAAACTACACGTGAAACTTCACGACATGGTCCACGGACCAGATGTAATGACAAACGTGTTCCATTTGTGTCTACTTTAATCCTACTAGTGGTGCCGTTGGATCTATTCTTAGAAAGCATTGGGCTTTATTACAACGGGGTCACCCGAATATTATGGAATTCAATCATCCGCCCTTGTTGTCCTATCGCAGAGGACGAAACTTACAGGACCAATTGGTTAAATCGGATTTTGGTCCAGTTGGTCATTCATTCAACGGACACTTAGTTCCCCTCGCTTTGGCAACTTTCCTTGCTTGGGGTGTGCATGCTGTAACAACATGTTGAAGGGCGACTTTTTTCACCACCCTCAAACTGGTAAAAAAATTTTTTTGAAAGAAAGATATTCTTGTACATCTAGTTTTGTTGTGTATATGATAGTTTGCCCTTGTGGACTTGTCTTGTTGGCGAGACAACCATGGAGGTGCGGGCGCGCATCGGCAAGCACAAAAGCACAATCAGAACCAAACTTATAGATTTGCCAGTTCCGAGACACTTTATTGATTATCGACACTCTGTGAATCAACTTAGATTCAGAGTCATAGACAGCGTGCCGCCTTTAAGAAGAGGGGGTGATAGGTCCAAATTACTTAGAAAGAAGGAACTACGGTGGATTCATAGACTAGGCACTCTACAACCGTCTGGTCTGAACATTGAATTTAATTTGAATAACATTTAATATTGTATGGTTTTGTATATTTATTCTTCTTTTTTTTATCTTTTAGGTTACTATGATGTACAGGGGGTTGATTTTCGTATTTAGCTTCATTATCACGTAATTATATATTCTCTGTATATATTTTTGTATATATATATATTTTTTGGCTTATTTGTATGAATCCTTCCCTTGTTTTTTTCCCCCATTATTAGATTTTTTCTGCATTTGATTAAGTTGATCATCGTTCCGCTGAGATTGGGTGGTTCCAGTTGGGCCATTATCCCTATATTGATCAGTGCGATTTCCTTCTTTTTGGTTTATTTATTTTTTTCCATCATTTGAGTATTACCTAGTTTTTTATTTTATGCTGTGCTGCACTTAACTTGCTTTATAGTGTATACCTTATTGTGTGGATTACATTTGATATGCTTATGATACAACAATGTTATGTACTATGATCTCTATATGCATTATACAGGCACTGTGCTTTGTGCCTTTCGCCATGGTAACGTCTGCCAGCTGACTGTGGATGTGGGGTCAGACTATGGGCGGTCTTTGTGATGCAGTATGTTGTGCCCTTCGCTATGGTAACATTTCCTGTTAGACGTGGAAGCGTCATCGGGTTAGGGGCGGTCCTTATGACGCCTCTCTTACACATACGTGGTAATTTCACTATGCGACCGTTTTCCTCTACAACAGGTGTAGCGCTTATTGATGACGCTTCTAGCGTCTAGCGCCAGTTGTCCTGGATCACTGGATTGGTATGTGGGCACTCATATTAACATAGCGATCTGTATTCTGATGTATGATAGGCTTTTCAATGCTTTGGCGCATTCCATCTTATTGGATATGGATCAATGACACTCAGGAGGAGGAATCTGATTGGCCACTGCAACCATGGCAACCAAACAACAATGATCAGCGATGTCTTTCATGCACATGATAACACTAAGGATACTGTGCGACTTCATGCAAGATTTCTATAAGTTTTTTGTTTGCTATTCTTTTATTGTTGATCTATGTATGTTGTACATGTTTGATTGCTATTTTATGATGTATTAAGATTTTTTGTACCATGTGTTTCTTTGTATATGTGGAATCTTGGGCGTGTGCTATTATGTGATTGGTGCACTTGTTTGTGCCCCACACTATTTAACACCGCCTTTTTAGACATTTAGCCATACTTGAAAAAGACCTTAACAGGTCGAAACGTTGTGTTTGATGGCTTGAATAAAGTTTTTTCTACTGAACTCACCTGGATGGAGCGCTGTTCATCTTTTTCCTTACAGTTTTCCTCTTTCTGTCTTTAGGTGTAGTTAGCTTCTCAGGCTGTGACGAGGCGTCTAGGACCAACGTAGGTACGCTCTACGGCTGCCTTTAGTTGTGGTGGTTAGTCAGGGTACTGCAATCCCATAGATTCCAACCTCTCTGGTGTATTTCCTTTTTTGCCGGCTCTCCTCAGCTACCAAATCATAACAGTATCACCGGCCCAAAAACTGATATTTGTATGGTACTCACAGAAGGGAAAAATAGTGTTAAAGAAAGAAGATTGTCAGAGTTGTCAGAGATTTTTTATTTTTTTTTTCCCTCTGTTTCTCTGAATGCTGAGGAGGATTTTTTTTTTCCTCTCAATGGAGTTTGCACAGTTGTCTGGCCGTGTGGATCAGCTTGCCACTGAAGTTCGGAGTATTGCTACCTATCTTGCAGGGTTGCCTGTTGTGGAACCTAGGATTCCCATGCCAGATTTGTTTTTAGGGGATCGAGCTAAATTTCTGAATTTCAAAAATAACTGTAAGTTGTTTTTTGCCTTGAAATCTAAGTCCTCAGGGAACGCAGCACAGCAGGTTCAAATTGTCATCTCTCTCCTGCGCGGCGATCCTCAGGATTGGGCTTTTTCCCTGACACCTGGGGATCCTGTTTTGAGTAATGTTGATGCATTTTTTCGGGCTCTGGGGTTATTGTACGATGAGCCTAATGTCACTGATCAAGCTGAAAAAGCCTTGTTGGCATTAAATCAGGGGCTTGAGGACGCTGAGTTATACTGTCAGAGATTCCGAAGGTGGGCAGTCCTGACCAAATGGAATGACGATGCTTTGGCAGCCCTTTTTCGGAAGGGTCTGTCAGAGAATGTAAAGGATGTTATGGTCGGATTCCCTGTCCCCTCTGGTCTCAATGATTCTATGTCATTAGCGATTCAAATTGACAGACGTCTGCGTGAGCGTAGAGGTATGTGTGGAACAGTGTTGCCTTGTGAAACAGCTTCTGAACCCATGCAGTGTGATAGAGTGGCTTCTGGGGCACAGCGTCATGAGTTTCGAAAACGTAATAGGTTATGTTTCTACTGTGGTGATGCCTCTCATGCTATTTCAGTCTGCTCTAAGTGGGGAAGACGTTTTGCACGTTCAGTTGTCTTGGGTAGTGTTCAGACTAAATTTTTGTTGACTGTTACCCTGATTTGCTCCCTGTCCACATTTTCTGCTCAGGATTTTGTTGATTCGGGAGCAGCTATTAACCTGATGGATTTTGATTTTGCTAAACGTTGTGGGTTTCCCTTGATACCCCTACGGAAGTCTATTCCCCTACTGGGGATCGATTCTACCCCTTTGGCTGAGAATAAGCCTCAGTTCTCTACTCAGGTGATAATGAGGGTTGAACCTGATCATCAGGAGAGTTGCAAATTTTTGGTGCTGTATAATCTGCATGACATTATCGTACTGGGTTTCCCTTGGTTACAGTCTCATAATCCTGTTTTAGATTGGAAATCTGTGTCTGTAACCAGTTGGGGCTGCCAATGTGTTAATACCAACACTCCTGTTTTTTCTGCCTCCCCCAGGCTCAGGATGTTCCTGACTTTTTGACAGATTTTTCTGATGTGTTTAGCGAAAGTAAATCTGCATCCTTGCCCCCCCATAGGAGCTATGACTGCGCTATTGAATTAATGCCTGGTAGTAAATTCCCTAAAGGTCGCCTTTTTAACTTGTCTGTACCTGAACATGACGCTATGCGGTCTTATATCAAGGAGTCATTGGAGAAGGGTCATATCAGACCATCCTCTTCACCCTTGGGTGCCGGTTTTTTCTTTGTGGCCAAAAAGGATGGTTCATTAAGGCCGTGTATTGATTATCGTCTCTTGAACAATATCACTGTGAAATATCAATATCCGTTACCCTTGATTTCTGACCTGTTTTCCAGGGTGAAAAGTGCTACTTGGTTTACCAAGCTTGACCTCAGGGGGGCATATAACCTTATTCGCATTAAGCACGGGGATGAATGGAAGACGGCATTTAATACCCCAGAGGGGCATTTTGAGTACCTAGTGATGCCCTTTGGGCTCACTAATGCTCCTTCTGTCTTCCAGTCCTTCATGAATGACATTTTCAGGGATTTTGTGGATAAATTTCTGATTGTTTATTTGGATGATATCTTGATTTTTTCCAATGACTGGGACTCTCATGTGAAACATGTTCGGACTGTGTTCCAGATTTTGAGAGAGAATGCACTGTATGTGAAGGGATCAAAGTGTCTTTTTGGCGTACAGAGGATCTCATTTCTGGGATTCATTTTGTCCCCATCTGTTATTGAAATGGACCCGGTCAAGGTTCAGGCCATCTGTGATTGGGTCCAACCTACTTCATTAAAGGCTCTTCAAAGATTCTTGGGTTTTGCCAATTTTTATCATAAATTTATTGGTAATTTCTCTGTTATTGTTAAACCATTGACTGATTTGACCAAAAAGGGTTCTGATGTGGTGAATTGGCCTCCTGAGGCAGTCTCTGCGTTTCAGGAACTTAAGCAGAGATTCACTTCTGCTCCTGTTCTACGGCAGCCTGATGTTTCTCTGCCATTTCAGGTGGAGGTTGATGCCTCTGAAATTGGGGCAGGTGCCGTTTTGTCCCAAAGAGATCCAGAGACCTCTAAAAGTAACCCTTGTGCCTTTTTCTCTCGAAAATTTTCTCCAACTGAACGTAATTATGACGTGGGTAATCGGGAGTTATTGGCCATGAAGTGGGCTTTTGAGGAGTGGAGATATTGGCTGGAGGGAGCCAAACATCAGATGGTGGTCCTCACGGACCATAAAGGTACTGCCACACTACACGATCCCGCTAACGATCTCGTTAGCGTCGCATACTAATGAGATCGCTAGCGGGATCGTTTACAATATCGCTAGTGTCGGCCACATTTAGCGATGTCGTTAAGGACGCTATCGCGGTTAGCGATCTCCTTAACGACTTTAGCGGTACAAAAGTACCGCTAAATCGCTAAAAAAGGTGCCACACTCAGCGATATATACTTACCCAGCGGGACGCCGACGATCAGAATAGGGTCCGGAACGATCAGGACGACGGACGAGATCACAGCAGGGGCCACGTCGTTGCTGCATGCCGCACACAACATCATCGCTAACGGGATCGCTAAATAGTGACGTTTTTTAGCGATCCCGTTAGCGATGTTGTTTAGTGTGGCATACCCTTAAGAATCTGGTTTATCTGGAATCAGCCAAGCGACTTAATCCTAGACAGGCCAGGTGGGCCTTGTTTTTCACACGTTTTAATTTTGTGGTTTCCTTTCTTCCTGGCACTAAGAATGTTAAGGCGGATGCCCTCTCGAGGAGTTTCCTTGCGGACTCTCCTGAGTTATCTGATCCTGCTGTTATTTTGAAAGGGTGTAGTTCTTTCCGCCATCTCGCCCAATTTGAGACTGGCTCTGGAAGGGTGTCAGGAGGATAAACCCGAGCGCTGCCCTATTGGGAAATTGTTTGTCCCAGACCGGTGGAAAAAGAGTGTGATGTCTGAGATTCATTGTTCCGCGTTGACTGGTCATCCCGGAATTTTTGGTACCAGAGACTTGGTTAGTCGGTCCTTTTGGTGGCCTACTTTGTCTCATGACGTCAGGGAATTTGTGCAGACCTGCGGGACTTGCTCTCGCTCCAAGCCTTGCTCTCGCTCTAGTGGTTTGTTGATGCCATTGCCTGTGCCCAAGAGACCATGGACCCATATCTCTATGGATTTCATTTCCGACCTCCCTGTTTCTCAGAGAATGACCGTTATCTGGGTGATTTGTGATAGGTTTTCCAAAATGATACATCTTGTGCCATTACCTAAGTTGCCTTCCTCCTCTGAATTGGTGCCTTTGTTCCTTCAGCACGTGGTTCGGTTACACGACATTCCTGAGAACATTGTGTCTGACAGAGGAGTCCAGTTTGTTTCCAGATTTTGGAGGACTTTTTGTTCTAAACTTGGTGTTCAATTGTCTTTCTCCTGGGTTTTTCATCCTCAGACCAATGGACAAACTGAGAGAACAAACCAGACATTGGAGACTTATCTGAGATGCTTTGTGTCTGCTGATCAGGATGACTGGGTCTCTTTTTTGCCTTTGGCTGAGTTTGCTCTTAATAATAGGTCTAGCTCTGCCACTTTGATGTCTCCATTTTTCTGCAATTTTGGGTTTCACCCTCAATTTTCTTCAGGACAGACGGAGGCTTCTGTCTGTCCAGGTGTTGTGGAGCGTATGCAGCAGATTTGGGACCAGGTAGTGGAGAGGTTGTCCCTCTCTCAGGAGAGGGCCTAGCGGTTTGCCAACCGGCATAGGACTGATGGTCCTCGGTTTGAAGTGGGGGACTTGGTCTGGTTGTCCTCAAAAAATATCCCTATGAGAGTTGCATCTCCTAAGTTTAAGCCTAGGTTCATTGGACCTTATAAGATCATGAGATTCTTAATCCTGTTTCCTTTCGTTTACTTCTTCCAGGGACATTTAAGATCCATAACGTGTTCCACAGGTGCTTATTGAAGAGGTTTGTCGAGCCAGTGGTTCCTATGGCTGTGCCTCCTGACCCTGTTTTGGTTGAGGGCAATCTGGAGTATGTGGTTGAGAAAATATTGAATTCTCGTTTTTCTAGACGGAAACACCAGTATTTGGTTAAGTGGAGAGGTTATGGTCAGGAGGACAATTCTTGGGTGTTTGCTTCGGACATCCATGCTAGGAGACTCATCCGTGCGTATCACAGAGCTCATCCTGACCGACCTGGTTGCTCAAATGAGGGTTCGGTGACCCCTCCTCAAGGGGGGGGTACTGTTGTGAATGTGCTAGAAATGAATTCTGAGCAGAAGCTCCCTCTGGTGGTTACAAACAGTACTGAACTATCCAATGAAGATTGTGAAGATTGGCGATCAGGTGTTACTGACTGGTCTTATATAAGGGAGGTTCCTTTCCATTAGAGTTGCCGATGATCAATTGTTCTTGTCTCATCTTTGATTCTTGTTCACTTTGTAGCTTGCTGTTTCGTGCCTGCATCTTCTGCTAACAGATAAGACATTTTCTTCTTTTAGTTTTTTTTGCTTGCTTTTTGCATTTTGTCCTGCACTTCTGTGGGGGTCTGCCGGGTCCCTCCAGGGCTTGTGCTCCTCTCAGTTTAGTTCAGCCACTGTTGTTTGTTCATTTGCCTTTTCCAGTTTTTTCAGTGGCTGCTGTTTAGTTTTGTTACACCAGAGAACTAATTTAGGTGGTAGAGGTCGTGTGATCTCAGGTGTTTTTGTAATTAGTAGTGTTGGTACTTTTCAGGGTTTTTTGGGATTGCAGTAAGTGTCCTTCCTATCCTTTTCTATTTAGGAAGTTTGGGCCCCAACGTTTGCTCATACTATTTTCTGTCTGTGTCTGTGTATTTCCTCTTGTCTAACCGCCATTACATGTTTGGGGGCTTTCTTTGTTCTTTGGGGATCTGCTCCGGGGCAGATAGTTTTCCTCTTTCTGTCTTTAGGTGTAGTTAGCTTCTCAGGCTGTGACGAGGCGTCTAGGACCAACGTAGGTACGCTCCATGGCTGCCTTTAGTTGTGGTGGTTAGTCAGGGTACTGCAATCCCATAGATTCCAACCTCTCTGGTGTATTTCCTTTTTTGCCTGCTCTCCTCAGCTACCAAATCATAACACATACACACACACATACAAACACTCAGCTTTATATATAGATATATAAGATATTGGTCGATATTTTGCTCAAAATACATGTTCTTGCTATCCACGTCAAGGGTTCTCATATTTGAAAGTCCCCACACTAAAATTAAAAGCAAGGTCACAGAAAGAGGAATTAAAATTCCCACAAAATTCACTAATTGGTAGGTTGTCAATGGTTGTCTCATCAGTATTTTTCACCTGTGTTGCCTGCATCTTTATTACCGGGGTTTGCTGCATGCTGTTGATGTGTTAGTTTGAGACCTGGAAAAGTAAATACTGTTGCCTTTTTTGCTTTGATAATTCTTGAATTTTAGGGAGAATTTTAATTCCTGTTTCTGTGGCTTTGTTTTTAATTTTACACTCTCGTGATCCAAATTCACCAAAAAATGTCTTCTGCATTCCCTGATTTGGCTTTAACACGTTTCATATATTTATTATTCTTATTGTTATGGAGTCATTATATTCTACAGCACTTTACTGATATTGTTATCACTGTCCCCATTGGTGCTCACAATCTAAATTCTTTATCATTTTGTCTTTGGAGTGTTGGATGAAACCCGAGTACCAGAGAAAACCCACGCAAACATGGGGAGAACATACAAACTCCTTGCAGGTGGTGGCATTTGAACCCAGTGCCCCAGCGAAGCAAGGCTACACTGCTATAAAATCATAATAGTCTCTCCTGATTAGCTGTGCAAATATTATGGGGAAGCCCACCTGGCCATGTCTGAAGTCATGTAGACTTTCTCTGGCTCATACATGCCTCTATAAAGTATGAAATGGCGGTAGCTATTTTGGGCAATCCACAGGAGTTGTTTAGATTTCTGAAATTGTTTAGATTTCTAAAAATTTAAAATAAATTTGATTTGCATTTAATCAATTCACTCAAATTTAGTAATCAGTGAAGAAAAAAAATTCCAACTTATCAGGACTTGAGGTTTTCTCATGAACAAAGTTAATTTTATGCAACATTTTAATCAGTAGATCTTGGAAAAATAACAATTTCCATAATTGGATGTGTTGAAAAAAAATGTTCCTGTGCTGAGATAATCTTATAAATGTGCCCTGCTGTGTACTGTGTAATGGCTGCGTCTGACCATACAGGGACATGGTTTGATTATATCACAGCTCTTGGGCAGGAGATGAAGGAAAAGAGTATATTGACGAGTATATGAACGTGGATTATTTTGTGGGACCATTTAATTAATAAATGGGTGAACGATGTGTCACAATGGTGTTGGGACAATGGGCACTAACCAAGTCCCTAGAACTAGGGACAAATCCTTAGATGTCTAATTATTTCGGGCATTGGTTGCTTAACAGAACCATTTTCCCAATATTTGGACTGGCTACTTAAACCACTCCTTAAAAAACTACTACTGTTGTGAATGGGTTTGAGATGAGTTCTGATCAGAGGCTCCCTCTGGTGGTTACAAGCGGTGCTAGTGAGGATTGTGAGGACTGGGAATCAGGTGTTACTGACTGGTCTTATATAAAGGAATCATTTTCCCATCAGGGTTGCCGGTGATCAATTGTTCTGGTCTGAATCCTTCATTCCAGTTTCCCTTGTAGCCTGCTGTGTCGTGTCTGCATCTCCTGCTTACAGATAAGACTTTTGCTTCTTTTGTGTTTTTGCTATATTTTTGCATTTTGTCCTGCACTTCTTTGGGGGCCTTCAGGGTCCCCTCCGGGGGCTTCTGCCCTCTCAGTTTAGTTCAGCCACTGAGTTTTGTTCTTTTGCTTTTTCCAGTTTTTTCAGTGGCTGCTGTTTTGATTTTGTTACACCAGAGAACTAATTTAGGTGGTAGAGGTCGTGTGATCTCAGGTGATTTTGAAATTAGTAGAGTTGGTGCTTTTCAGGGTTTTCTGGGATTGCAGTAAGTACCCTTCCTATCCTTTTCTATTTAGATAGTTTGGGCCCCAGCGTTTGCTCATATTATTTTCTGTCTGTGTCAGTATTTCGTCTTGTCTAACCGCCATTACATGTTTGGGGGCTTTCTGTTATCTTTGGGGTTCTGCTCCGGGGCAGATAGCTTTCCTATTTCTATCTTTAGGTGTAGTTAGTTTCTCAGGCTGTGACGAGGCGTCTAGGACCAACGTGGGAACGCTCCACGGCTGCCTCTGGTTGTGGTGGTTAGTCAGGGTACTGCAATCTCATAGATTCCAACTGCTCTGGTGTATTGCCTTTTTTACCTGCACTCCTCAGCTACCTAAACATAACATTATCACCGGCCAAAAAATTGAAAATTGTATGGTACTCACAGAAGGGAAAAAAATATTGTGAAAGAAAAAAGGTTGTCAGAGTTGTCAGAGATATTTTTCTGTTTGTTGCATTTTTTTTTTCCCTCTGTATCTCTGGGTGCTGGGGAGGATCTTTTCTCCCAATGGAGTTTGCACAGTTGTCTGGCCGTGTGGATCAGCTTGCCACTGAGGTTCGGAGTATTGCTGCATATCTTGCTAGGTTGCCTGTTGTGGAGCCTGGGATCCCCATGCCAGATTTGTTTTTAGGGGATCGAGCTAAGTTTCAGAATTTCAAAAATAATTGTAAATTGTTTTTTGCCTTAAAATCTAAGTCCTCAGGAAACACAGCGCAGCAGGTTCAAATTATCATCTCTCTCCTGCGCGGCGATCCTCAGGATTGGGCTTTTTCCCTGATACCTGGGGATCCTGTTTTGAGTGATGTTGATGCGTTTTTTCAGGCTTTGGGGTTATTGTACGATGAGCCTAATGTCACTGATCAAGCTGAAAAAACCTTGTTGGCATTAAATCAGGGGCTTGATGACGCTGAGTTATACTGTCAGAGATTCCGTAAGTGGGCAGTCCTGACCAAATGGAATGACGACGCTTTGGCGGCCCTTTTCCGGAAGGGTCTGTCAGATAATGTAAAGGATGTTATGGTGGGATTCCCTGTCCCCTCTGGTCTCAATGATTCTATGTCATTAGCGATTCAAATTGACAGACGTTTGCGTGAGCGGAGAAGTATGCGTGGAATGGTGTTGCCTTGTGAACCAGCTTCTGAACCCATGCAGTGTGATAGAGTGATGTCTGGGGCACAGCGTCATGAGTTTCGAAAGCGCAATGGGTTATGTTTCTACTGTGGTGATGCCTCTCATGCTATTTCAGTCTGCCCTAAGCGGGGAAGACGTTTTGCACGCTCAGTTGTCTTGGGTAGTGTTCAGACTAAGTTTTTATTAACTGTCACTCTGATATGCTCTCTGTCCTAATTTTCTGCTCAGGCTTTCGTTGATTCTGGAGCAGCTATTAACCTGATGGATTATGATTTTGCTAAACGTTGTGGGTTTCCCTTGATACCCCTACAGAAGTCTATTCCCCTACTGGGGATCGATTCTACCCCTTTGGCTGAGAATAAACCCCAGTTTTCTACTCAGGTGATAATGAGGGTTGAACCTGATCACCAGGAGTGCTGCAAATTTTTGGTTCTATATAATCTGCATGACATTATCGTGCTGGGTTTCCCTTGGTTACAGTCTCATAATCCTGTTTTGGATTGGAAATCTGTGTCTGTAACCAGTTGGGGCTGCCAATGTGTTAATACCAACACTCCTGTTTTTTCTGCCTCCCCCCAGGCTCAGGTTGTTCCTGACTTTTTGTTTGATTTTTCTGATGTGTTTAGCGAAAGTAAATCTGCATCCTTGCCTCCCCATAGGAGCTATGACTGCGCTATTGAATTAGTGCCGGGTAGTAAATTCCCTAAAGGTCGCCTTTTTAACTTGTCTGTACCTGAACATGACGCTAGGCGGTCTTATATCAAGGAATCATTGGAGAAGGGTCATATCAGATCATCCTCTTCACCCTTAGGTGCCGGTTTTTTCTTTGTGGCCAAAAAAGATGGTTCATTAAGGCCGTGTATTGATTATCGTCTCTTGAACAATATTACTGTGAAATATCAATACCCGTTACCCTTGATTTCTGACCTGTTTTCCAGGGTGAAAAACGCTACTTGGTTTACCAAGCTTGACCTCAGGGGGGCGTATAACCTTATTCGCATTAAGCACGGAGATGAATGGAAGACGGCATTCAATACCCCTGAAGGGCATTTTGAGTACCTAGTGATGCCCTTTGGGCTCACTAATGCTCCTTCCGTCTTCCAGTCCTTCATGAATGACATTTTCAGGGATTTTGTGGACAAATTTCTGATTGTTTATTTGGATGATATCTTGATTTTTTCTAATGACTGGGACTCTCATGTGAAACATGTTCGAACTGTATTCCAGATTTTGAGAGAGAATGCTCTGTATGTGAAGGGATCAAAGTGTCTTTTTGGCGTACAGAGGATCTCATTTCTGGGATTCATTTTGTCCCCATCTGTTATTGAAATGGACCCGGTCAAGGTTCAGGCCATCTGTGATTGGGTCCAACCTACTTCATTAAAGGCTCTTCAAAGATTTTTGGGTTTTGCCAATTTTTATCGTAAATTTATTGGTAATTTCTCGGTTATTGTTAAACCATTAACTGATTTGACCAGAAAGGGTTCTGATGTGGTGAATTGGCCTCCTGAGGCAGTCTCTGCATTTCAGGAACTTAAGCAGAGATTCACTTCTGCTCCTGTTCTACG
>JARQOD010012119.1:0-20836 GCA_033576555.1 Oophaga sylvatica | reverse complement strand
AGCGTAGCGAGTGGGGGGCGTGGTGTCATGGGTGCATCGCCACGAAGATCGTCGCGATTGCACATTCTGACTTCTCACAGCTGAGCTGCTGTTTCTTTGTGTTTGGTAATGAGAGAGTTAATTTTACCTAGCTCTTTGCTAAGACTAGGTCCAGCCTCGCCCGGCTGCTTTGGATTATGTTCTAATTAGTTTCCTTTATATTCCTGCCAGTCTGGGTGTTTGATGCCGGTGAAAGCATTCATATAGTTTAGCAGACTGGATCGGTTCTGGGAATACTTAAGCTAAGAGCTCCTTAGTTGTTTTTACTCTTACAGCTTATAGTTTATCTCTGAGACCTTAGGTGTTCCTACTGTGTGTGAGTGTTGTATGTAAGACTTTATTTACTTTATTTCTTATCTTTCTTGTTTGTCTTTCTGTTCATTAACCATTACCTGGTCATTCCCTTTGGTGGTATTCAGGGTCCTTCTTAGGACTAGAATACAGTTGGCAGGGATTGATAGGAGACAGGGTTTACGCTGGTGGCCGGACCTCTGTACCTTTAACAGTACCTCCAGGTTGAGGGATTAGTTAGGACCCCAGTTAGGGTCAGCTTAGACCCCGGTCACCCTCTAGCGGAGACAGCGTATAACGGATTCCGTTCTGACCCACTGGACTTTCTGTCAGGTAAATCTATGTTATCATATAGCTATGCGCATGTTATATAGTATGTTGCCCTTTTGATATAGATTATTGTCATCACATATATATATCTGCTATACAGCGTGACATTTTCACCGGCCCATACTAAAGATTCTCCCCAGCTATCATGGATCCAGTAGCCCAGCTGGCCCGGCAGTTGCAGGGATTGTCCATGGAGTTGGCAGACATTAAGTCCAAGGTTTTGTCCCCCCGGAGCAAACCAGATCTGAACCTAAGGTTGCTCTCCCGGACAGGTTCACTGGTGGGCGGGACAAATTTTTTACTTTCCGGGAGGCATGTAAATTGTACTTTCGGCTGCGGCCTCGGTCATCTGGGAGTGAAGAGCAGAGGGTGGGAATTGTTATCTCGCTCTTACAAGGGGATCCTCAATCTTGGGCGTTCTCTATTCCTCCAGGCTCCCCAGATCTCCAGTCAGTGGATCGATTTTTTACTGCCCTGGGTCTGGTATATGATGATCCGGATCGAGTCTCCCTTGCTGAAACAAGGTTACGTAAAATACGGCAAGGAAATCGTCCAGCGGAGGAATATTCTTCTGAGTTCCGTAGATGGGCAACAGATACTCAGTGGAATGACCCAGCTCTTAGGAGCCAGTTTTGTCAAGGGTTGTCTGACAAATTAAAGGATGTGTTAGCTCAGTATGATTCTCCTCCATCACTGGAGGCTGCTATGGCCCTCGCTATTCGCATTGATAGACGTCTTCGGGGAAGACGCGAGGTAACTCCGCCCCCCGTGATGACTCCACCTACTACTAAAGTCCCTTATACTGAGGTTCCCCTGGTCTGTTCTGAGGAACCCATGCAGTTGGGAGGGACATCATTTTGTAGGAGGGAATCAGCGGTGCGCCGCAAGACTAGAAGGTGTTTCTTTTGCGGGAGAGAGGGACATTTTGTTGGGGGGTGTCCATCCGGACCTCTTTGAACCAAGGAGTTAACCTGGGAGTGTGTATTTCGTCCCAAATCCCTCTCAGTTTCTCGTGCCTGCGGAGGTGGTGATTGGTACTAGAACTGAGAGGATTTCTGTTTTTCTTGATAGTGGGTCCGGGGCTAATTTGGTGGACACTCGGTTTGCCCAGGTGCATGGTATGCAACTGAGTGTATTGGCCAAACCGGTCCCTATACTCTCTATTGATTCTAGACCTCTTGGTCAAGGTAGCTTGGTACAAGCTGTTCATAACATAGATCTTCGAGTAGGGGCAATACATAAAGAGCAATTGTCTTGTTATGTGTTGGAGGGTCTGCCTGCTCCTATTGTGTTGGGACTTCCTTGGTTGGCTAAACATAACCCAGTGATTGATTGGCAATCCAGAAAGATAAGCCAGTGGGGTGAATTTTGCAAGAATAACTGCATGAGCACGGTCATCGGTGCGGTTGTGCCTAGGACTTTGCCTCCTTTTCTGGAGGACTTTTGGGAGAAGTTCTCAGAGGAGGGGTGTAAAGAGTTACCTCCTCATCGCACATATGACTTCTCAATAAAGTTGCTTCCTGATGCCTTATCTCGTACTTTCCCAGGGGTCGGGAAGACGGATGATCCGGTTCCTATTCCTCAGGAGGGAGTTGTAGTGTCAGCTGTATGCTCTGAGCTTGAGGGGGAGGTATTGGGGGCTCAGGGGGACGCCCCTGTGGGACTTCCAGGGAGACTGATAGTTCCAGATCGCTTAAGACTGAAGGTTACGGAGAACCCTTACAAACGGATGGCTGATAGGAGGAGAGTTTCTGGTCTAGATCTGAGGGTGAACGATCTGGTGTGGTTGTCTACCAGGAATATAAAACTTAAAGTTCCCTCCTGGAGGTTGGATCCCAGATTCATCGGGCCATACAGGATCAGTTCCATAATTAATCCTGTGGCATTTCGTCTGGACCTCCCTCCTACATTTAAAATTCATAATGTGTTTCACAAGTCATTACTTAAAAAGTATGTGGCACCAGTCATACCGTCACCTCTACCTCCTCCTTCAGTGGTAGTCAATGATAACGTGGAAGTTCATTGGAGGGGGTATGGTCCTGAGGAGAGGACGTGGGTCCCTGCGTCTGATGATAACGCAGATCGATTGGTTCGGACCTTTCACACAATTTACCCGGACAGACCTGGTCATGAGGGTCCGGAGGCCCCTCGTAGAAGGGGGGGTACTGTCATGGGTGCATCGCCACGAAGATCGTCGCGATTGCACATTCTGACTTCTCACAGCTGAGCTGCTGTTTCTTTGTGTTTGGTAATGAGAGAGTTAATTTTACCTAGCTCTTTGCTAAGACTAGGTCCAGCCTCGCCCGGCTGCTTTGGATTATGTTCTAATTAGTTTCCTTTATATTCCTGCCAGTCTGGGTGTTTGATGCCGGTGAAAGCATTCATATAGTTTAGCAGACTGGATCGGTTCTGGGAATACTTAAGCTAAGAGCTCCTTAGTTGTTTTTACTCTTACAGCTTATAGTTTATCTCTGAGACCTTAGGTGTTCCTACTGTGTGTGAGTGTTGTATGTAAGACTTTATTTACTTTATTTCTTATCTTTCTTGTTTGTCTTTCTGTTCATTAACCATTACCTGGTCATTCCCTTTGGTGGTATTCAGGGTCCTTCTTAGGACTAGAATACAGTTGGCAGGGATTGATAGGAGACAGGGTTTACGCTGGTGGCCTGGACCTCTGTACCTTTAACAGTACCTCCAGGTTGAGGGATTAGTTAGGACCCCAGTTAGGGTCAGCTTAGACCCCGGTCACCCTCTAGCCGGAGACAGCGTATAACGGATTCCGTTCTGACCCACTGGACTTTCTGTCAGGTAAATCTATGTTATCATATAGCTATGCGCATGTTATATAGTATGTTGCCCTTTTGATATAGATTATTGTCATCACATATATATATCTGCTATACAGCGTGACACGTGGTTAGCAGTGACGTCACCTGTCCATAGTAACGGATACACACAGGGGCCAATCCCGATGCTTTTCGAGGGACCCGTCTCTCTTTCTCAAAATACCTTGATTTCACAGCCACGAGCGTAAGGGGAGCGTGAGGATGCTCCCTTGTTCTGGATGGTATTTAAATAATACAGTACATCTCCATCTGCACGGACGGAACTATTGTATAATCTTTTGAACTGCATGGAAATTTATTAAATTTAGGGCAGCAGTCAAAATTTGTGTTTAGCGCGGCAACCTAGTTTGTTTCTCATGTGCTGATTGGTTTTTGGCAGGGCTGCACACTTTACCTGCCAGGGTGCCCGCGGCTTGTAACACAATTGTATTTAGTTGAGTGCCAGTGTGATTTTTTTAAGAATATTCATTTCTCTTAAGTAGCGGCACACGTGACCGCCCACCGGTAGCTGCAGGAAGGCTCTGGCTGACACTGCATGTGCTACTGAAGAGCAGTGAATACTCACTGCTGTCCACGCACACAGTTCCGACATGCAGAGCAGTGAGTATTCCGGCAGCTGCCCTTCGGCTTGCAAGAAGCGCATGACGCCCGGAGCAGGACGCTGCAAGTGAGTGCCGGGAAGGTAATTGTAATGGTTTGTTCTTTTTTAATGTTTTCTAATGGGGCCAAGCAAACCAGGATGGGTGTGGGGGCCGTAGATACCAGAACAGGGGGTGGGGGCCAATCATACCAGGATAAGGATGGGGCCATGCATACCAGGACTGGGATGGGGGGCAATTATACTAGGTTAAGGATGGGGCCCCAAAATTCCAGGATAGGGATGGGGCCCTGCATTTCCAGCATAGGGATGAGGAGGCATGCATACCATGATGCAGATGAGGGGGACCATTAATACCAGGATAGGGATGAGAGGGGCATGCATACCAGGCTAGGGATAAGGGGGCATGCATATCAGGATGGGGATAAGGTGTCCATGCACACAAGGATAGGTGTTATGTTTCGGTAGCTGAGGAGAAATTGCAAAAAATAGCAAGAGTAGTCATACACCAGAGAGGCTGGAAACTATTGGATTGCAGTACCCTAAACTAACCGCCACACTAGAAGTAGCCGTGGAGTGTACCTACGGTGATCCTAGACGCCTCGTCACAGAGAGATAACTACATCTAAAGGCAGAAAGATGAAAGCTATCTGCCCAGGAGCAGAACCCCCAAAGAAATAGGAAGCCCCCAAACATGTAATGGCGGTTAGACAAGAAGAAAATACGGACACAGACAGAAAATAGAATGAGCAAACGCTGGGGCCCAATCTGTCTAGATAGAAAAGTATAGGAAAGAATTCTGACTGCAACCCAAAAAACCCTGACAAAAATACCAACACTTCTGATTAACAAAAAACCTGAGATCACACGATCTCTACCACCGAAATCAGATCTCTGGTGTAACACACAGTGATTCAGCAAATAAAAAGTGACAAAGGAACAGAGCAAAAGTGCAAATACAAAATGAGCACAATTGCAGAGCTAGACCCCAAAAGGGGACCAGGCTGAAGTCCGCTGCAAGCAGCAAACCAGCAAAGGAAATCCAACCAGAGGAAAAAAAAACAGCAAATCACTTATCTGAATGAGAGCAGAAATGCAAGCTGAGCTCCAAGCAAGACCAGGAAGAACAATTGATTACCGGCAAGGCTGAAGGGAGCCCAGGTCACTTATATCAGACCATTCAGAGCCAGCTGAAGGCCATTCGGCAATTAGTTCACTACCCTCAGCAACCACCGGAGGGAGCTCCAGCTCAGATGCTGCCTCCAAATTATTCACAACAGATAGGGATGAGGAGCCATGCATACTAGGATAGGGATGAGGAGCCATGCATACCAGTGTAGGGATGAGGAGCCATGCATACCAGGATAGGGATGAGGAGCCATGCATACCAGGATAGGGATGAGGAATGAGGAACCATGCACACTAGGATAGAGATGAGGAGCCATGCATACCAGGATGTGGAGGAGGGCCATGCATACCAGGATAGGGATGAGGGGGGCCATGTGTATCAGGATGGGGATGAGGGGACCATATATACCAGGATAGGGGATATTAAGTACAGAATTGACCACATTTTTCGCTTCAATTTTTTTTCCTAATTTTCTCTAAAACCTAGGTGCATCTTATGGTCCGGTGCTTCTTATAGTCCGAAAAATACGGTAATCACTATGCACAATAAAAAGCACCTATGCAGTCCCCCAAAATATCTTATGTTCATTTTAAATAATGTTTACACAATTATATTTATCACACTATTCCTTTAAGTTCCTTTAAGAACTCAATCTTAGTTTTACAACAAATCCTCCCCCTTAACACTATAAGAATCCCCTAATATACCCCATGTCTAGTTTACTGTTGCTTCTCGATTACTCAAGTCCCTTTCACAGTACTATTCATCCTCTTATTCTTTAGCTATAATATTCCTCATTAGCAGCAATACAACTTTCACAAATATAATATCCCGTCTACACACATATATTCTATGTTGTTTAGGGTACTTCAGTACTACTCCATACACCTTTGACAGTTCCTTCAGTGCTACGCATGCCACACTGTCATTCTCGGATGCCTAGAAAAGTGGCCAAATAGGTACCACTGTGCACACGACGTCCCATAATGGCACGTGTTAGCTTGCGTTCCAAGGCCACAAGCCTGTGCATCTCATTTTTATGAGTGACGACATGTGCCAATCATACTGGGAACGTCCTTCCGCCCGCTGCATGTCTCTGACCTCATCCACTTATCATGTGACCCAAACACACCCTCAGGTCATACACCACTGATTCACTGCCCACACTATTTAATCAACCCCACCCCTCCCCAACACGCGCCTCCTGACGAAGCGAAACGTGCGTTGGGGCAGTGGGGACACCACACACCTGACCTCTCCATCCATTTAAGTGCTGCCTTTTTACTTATTCACTATTTGCCTAATAACCTTATAGGGAACAGTGTACCCTTTGATAAATGATATGTATTACTGGCTAGAACTAGATTTACGTGTGCAGGCACTTCGATCACTGTCTTATACAATTGTGTTGGTTCTCTCCGCTTGGTATGCAGTCACCTTGAATATAACAGCGTTCTGTACAAATTTTAGCTGTGTTTAATAAAATCTGTTTTATTGGCATTATATACTGTAGCTCGTTGTTGTTCATATATCTAACTCCGCTCATGTGCCACCTTAGTTTGATCTATGGGTTTAATTTCGTAGTTACCAATGTGCTTTAGGATGTATAACTAACAATTGTTGAACGAAATTGGATGAAGTGACGAGTATAATATTTCAGAAGGTGAAGGATTGCTATATGTTGTCTTCATTGTGTATATGACTGGCATGGCTGGAAAGATTTTGCCGTAAACGATGAGGACCATGGATGTTGGACTGAATGATTTCTGAGTGACCAATAAGGGCCCTGTGCCAGCGACTGCAGTGTGCATTGTGGTGGTGTCTGTGCTGTGTGAACTCAAGACAGGAAATCTCATGATAGGAGTAGTAGTCTCTAATGAGCCATGGGAGAAGTAACACAGATGTAATTGCCAAGCTGCGCCCCCTGCAGGCTGTTGAAGGGAACTCATTGTTTGAGTAGTTACAACCTGCCATTACAGACTGGGATGACCTGTGTGTCCTAAACAGTGCCTTCACCCCCCCTCTTCCCACCAGACCCATAAAGAATACACAACCAGGCCTGGATGAGTTGAACAGGTCGGTCACAGTTTATTAATTACCAAAGCAGAGAAGGGCAATTACATTTCGTAACGGGCGGCTCATGGCTGAGATCCTGTCCGTGATCGACAGGCGATTAGGCCTATGAGCGGTCACGAACCTTTGTCCTCCTCTACTAATCTGCCACGGAGGATCCTGTGTATGACCTACACAGGACTCCGACCCCCACCCATCACCATTAGGGCCTGTTCAACCCCATCCTGCAGGCCGGACAAAAATATATCTAGGCCAATGTCCGTCAGGTGAACGCCATCCGGTCTGAGTAATGCCGTGTTATCTCCTTCCAGCTGGTGATGACGCACCACAATACCACATTTTTTTCTTTCGAATTTCGCCATCCGTGCGTTGAACTTTTTCCTTATTCACTCTATGGCTTTTTTATCTCTTGCCCCCCGCCATACGGCTCGAGGTGTCATTTGTGACCACACCAGTACCATATCCTCAAATAAACAGGCAAAGCGCTCGATGTCCGTTGTCATCCATTTGTACAGATCAGCGATTTTACTCTTGCCAAGATCATTGCCACCAACATGTAACACCATTATCACCGGGCGTTTCACCCTCCTGGAGATGTAAACCAACTCTTGGAACACCTGCCGCCATTGGAGGCCTCTTATCCCTCTCCAGTTGACTTCCAGACCTGGGAAGCCAAGACTTTTTCCACCAGGCCGCCGTTCGGCCCTTTTTTCCGCCCAATAGACATACGAGTGTCCTAAAACCCAAACTTCAACTCCTGAAAGAGATAAAATGTGTTACTTGAGCAGATCAGGTCTTAGGTATCTAGCGAAGCATGCGGATTTCCATCGTCCCATCCTCTGCACCTCGGCTTCTGATACTCCTGCCCTAGCTGCCTCGGTAGCTGCCCCTATTCGAAAGGAATGCGTCCCGTATTCTTTTGGATTAGCCCCCATTCTTTTTAAACATGATGTGAAAATTGTCTGAAATTGATACCTGGTAAGAGGGGACTCATCTGTATGAGATAGAAAAAATCTAGCTTTTTGTCTTACAACTGCGTAACTTTTGACTATTTTAAGGGGGCATACTGGGCCATCTGTTGATTTAACCAGCACCCACGTGCCCCTCTCGGTTGGATCACACTTGGATTTTCGCACTCAGATGTGCAGGGCGTCGCTACTTATGACTATGTCCTCGCTAATTAAACCGCCTTCCGACGCTTTTTTGAACGAGGTAACAACTCACTGATACGCAGTGCGCCGAAAAAAGCGATAGCGAAAGCTGCTGAGATGAGGGTCGCCTCGTATTGTGATTTGCAGACCGATGGGGATATTGAGATAATGTTGTGCAATAGTGTAAGTGAAATGGGACGACGACATTCTAGACTTGGCTGAAGCCTTTTCCATCATTTGATGGCTTGCCTGATGAAAAAGAGTTTTGTTACATCGGCCCACCCCATTAGCTGAAAAAAGAAGACTAATCCCGATAATTTCATTTGTGCCGATGTACCCGATGCCCCCGCATATCTCAGCCGAACCAAAAATTCTGCAGTCACTACTCCTCTTGTGCGGTCACACATATCTACTGGCCTACCCTGAACTAAGGAGCACCATTCCTCCCAAGCCTTACCATAAACCTGCCAGGTAGCCGGTGACACAGAGGCGTGGATTAAGGGCATTAGTGATTGGCCACTCTGTTCCAAAGGGATGGCGGACACTGAATACCCGTCGGTAGCACGCTGGGAAGCTGGATTCTGAATGCCTGCCAATCAGAAGATAAAAGTGGGTTAATCAGATTATCATCTACCTCCGCTACTACTGTGGCTCGACACCATATATTGTTTTCCAAGCATAGCAGTGCTAACCGACGTAACATAGCAAGTATAGGCAAGGATGACATTGACATGTGGTTCAAACTCTTAGCGGTTATAATATTTCTAGTATGAAACCGAATATTTTCATTTATCAACAGCTTGGCCCAAATCTCAATGGCTGCAACTATTGAGAAAATTTCCCACAGTGCTGGATCTCGACCCCAGTTCGATGTAGCCCATAGCTCTGGCCAATTACTTCTGCACCACTGGTCTTTGTAGACCGCTGCAAAACCGTGTTCTTTGCTCCACCCAACTGCGAGCCCTATGTCTTCATTTGATGTCTCATTAAACATGACACATGTATGACCATTGTATGATTACAAGAATGTTTTCCAAACTACCAAGTCAGCTTTTAATGAGTGAGCTAATCTGATTCTATGGCCAGGCTGAGAAACGCCCTTTGTTGCCAACGATAGTCGGCGAGAGAAGGCTCTGCCGACCGGCATTACGCGGCTGGCGAATGTCAGTAGGCCCAGTAGGGCCTGCATCTGCTGAAGGGTGACTTTTTTAACTGTGCAGAAGCTTTCCAGCATCTGTAGTGTTTTTTGTATTTTTTCTGAAGGTAACCGGAATACCATCGAATTTGTGTCTATTTCAATGCCCAAAAAAGATAGTACGTTACACGGTCCTATTGTTTTTTCGGGTGAAAGGGGGACACCGAAATGACGCGATATCAGTTAAAATTTTGTAAGCAGGAAAGAACAGAGTTTGGAATTTCCTGGACTGACGAACAAAAAATCGTCGAGGTAATGAATCAAAGAATTACTGCCTGTTTCATGGCGGACAACCCAATCCAAAAATGTACTGAATAACTCAAAATAGTGACCCGAAATTGAACATCCCATCGGCAGGCACATATCAAAATAATAGTGTTGGTCTACTTTGCATCCTAATAAGTGGTAACATTTGGGATGAACGGGTAACAGGAGGAATGCCGATTCTATGTCCGATTTAGCTAGCAGAGCACCGGGCCCTGCAGGCGGGACTAAATCTACAGCCTTGTCAAAAGACGCATATGTGACGGAGGCTTCCTCAGATGGGATAGCGTCATTAACGGATTCGGCCCTTTGGGTGAGAAAGGTGATGGATTAGACGATATTTACCGGGTTCTTTTTTCGGAATAATGCCTAGAGGCGATATTTTGATGTTTTTGAAGGGCAGCGACTGAAAGGGACCCGCCATTCTGCCTAGCTCGACTTCCTTTTTTATTTTTTGGTTTAGGACTTCGGGGAAATCTCGCGCTGATTTTAGATTGTTGGCAACTGTTGGTGGTCTGGTAGGTTTGAAGGGGATAAAGAAGCCATTTGTAAAGCCGGAGTGTAGTAGCCGTACAGCTTCCCTATTGGGGTAGAGATCTAACCAGGGGCCCATCGCGGCTACGCTCACCGGGGTTTTGCCTTGTGGGCGCTCTGTTCTTTTGAAGAGTTCACCTTGCGGCTGGGTGCCCCCCCCCCATGCTGAGCAGTCGTGTCTAAACTTACAAAGTGTTTGGAAGCGGCTATTTCCCTTGTTAAATAGCCAGCAGGCGCCGGGTTTTCGTACGACCACCGAGTGTTGACCTGCGGAGTAATTAGTGGTCGCCGAAGAAAAGGGAGACTGCTTTTGCGCTAGCATCAATCGTATCCACACCTCTGTCGCTTTAACCCCCCCATCCTAGATCGGGCTGTAGGACCAGCCGCCTGCAGAAGTCCTCATCTTATTGTCGCCAAGCGGAACCTCCATGCAACTTATATGTGTTATGTATCATATCCTGATATATGAACAATTCGGAGCATCGTTCCGGATGCTTCTGGCCCATAACACAGCCCAATACTGCGAACGCCTGTTGCCAATTATTCATGTTTCGCGCTAATTTAGATCTACTTCTATCATATATCCCCCCCCTGTCCTCCTTTCTATATCAACGTTCTGTTGATCGGCTGACAATAACGACCATATGTCAACGTCATTATTCCAAATTTATTCCTTAGTCTCCAGGTCTAAGTGTGCACCAAGCGGCTGATCCCGCAGTAAAAACCTTCTTTGTGCAAACTCGCTGACTGAAGCGTAGTTTTGCTTTCCGCTGTACCGCTTGGATGCGGTAAACGCTGCATCAGCTCCTTAATCACTGAGGATAGCTCGTTCTCTCTTGAAATCAAATCGTTTAACGTTAGATAGTCATTGATAATTGTACAATCACCGCTTTGTGCTGTAGGAGGAGTGATGACCGATGCGGGTGGAACCCTGGCTCCCGCTGGCGCAGGAGGGGTGAAAACCCACGCTGGTGGATCTCTGGCTCCTGCTAGGGCGATAGATTGGTTAGTGCGGTGGCTGGAAGGCCCGGGGGAAGGAGAAGCCAGGTGATGGCGGAACTCCGGCTCCGTGTTGCGCTAGAGCAGGAGTGAAGCCAGGTGATGGTGGAACTCCGGCTCCGTGTTGCCCTAGAGCAGGAGTGAAGCCAGGTGATGGCGGAACTCCGGCTCCGTTTTGCGCTAGAGCAGGAGTGAAGCCTAGTGATGGCGGAACTCCTGCTCTGTGTTGGTTGGTGGTCTGATGGTTGTAGAGGCTGGAAGCCCAGGGGGATGGGTGTCCCCGGCTGATAGCCTCCGAAGGAGCACGTGACTGTTAACGTTTGCTGCGTGACCGATGTCGCCTGTCGGACTGCCGCGACGCTTCGGATTCTCCTGACGTTGACGTTGATTGTGATGCGCGATATCTGCGCCGATTAGTGTGAGAACTGTGTGGTGGGCGACTCTTAGGGGATGGTGAGAGTGATCGCGGGAATCTTCGGAGGAGGATTGGGAAGACGTGCGACGTCTACGTCAACGTCTGTTGCGGCTATGGGTGGCCCTCGGGGCGTGCGAATACGCAGCCAGGGGCAGGGGGGGTTACTGGCCATAGCTGGTAACGGTGTGCTGTTAGTCAGGGGAGAGTTAATAGTGTTATGGGTATATGGGATGGCGGGGTTAATGTCTCTTTATTAGGTATTTGGGCTGGAGTGGCAGATGTAAATGTGCTGACGGTGTTTGGTGCTAACACTGTGCTACTATACCCCTGCAGAGCGCTCTGATCGGTCAGGTTAGACCGAGCAGAGCGCTCTACAGCGGGATTATTGTATTGTTAGACCGATCCCCAGGCTCCCCCCAGCAGGAATTACAGCTGCGCCTGCTGGGGAATACGTGGGGACCGGTCCATGGGTGCTGTTGCTGTCTCCAGGGCGTCCCCATGAAGGCGGTGCCTCATTGCCTGCATAGGGCGTTATGGAGACAGTGCTATGGGGGCTATAATCAGTCTCCACCTGTCTCCGAGCAGGCGCCACCACGGAGCTCGCAGGAGACAGCGTGGCATTTATTCCCTGGATGTCCCTTCCTTGTTCTGGCGGGGACAGGAAGTGATGCGGCGGAAGGGGAGGGCCTGAACCGGAAGTACGTGTACGTGTACCGGCCCGCTGCCTGCTCGCACGAGCAGGCCAGGATGAACCCTCCCCCACCTGCAGCCGCACCGGATGTCGAGTCCCTCTCCCCGACCGCCGGCCCGCCCGCGCCGGTAACGCATCGCCCCCAGCAGATGCGGACGCCGGCGATGAGGCAGGAGCTTGGGACCCCCCTGCAGCAGCGGACGCCGGCGGTGGACACGGAGCCTGGAGGGGTATGGTTACACCACCACCGCTTGTGGACTGAGGGTGCAGGGGACGACCCTAGGAGGCGCAGGTGATGGGCGTTCAGCGAGGTTAGGGCGACGCCGGGCAGCTGGGCCCGGAGGGGGGACAGGATGCAGGCTAGATTTGGACATGGGCCCTGCAGGGATTGGGAGGTGAGGAGACGGCGCAGGGAGATGAGCACTGAGGGTGCTAATCATAGCTTGGATCCAGGGCTCACCTTCCTGCGCCGCTCTCCTCTGTAGGGCCTCCATCAATTTGTCTGCCATGTGTTATGAATGTGCTAGAGATGGTTTCTGAGCAGAGCCTCCCTCTGGTGGTTACAGACAGTACTGAACCTTTCAGCGAGGAATGGCAATCTGGTTCACTGACTAGTCTTATATAAGGGAGGTTCCCTCCCATGATGGTTGCCGGTGATCAATTGTTCTTGTCTCAATTGTGGTTCCTGGTTCATTTGGAAGTTTGCTGGAGTCTTGCCTGCATCTCCTGCTTTCAGATAATATATTTTTTGCTTTTTTTTGTGCTTGCTTTTTGCATTGTTTTCTGCACTTTTGTGGAGGTCAGCCAGGTCCCCTCCTGGGGCCTGAGCTCCTCACAGTTTATCTGCAGCCACTGTTATCTGCTCATTTGCTTTTTCCTGTTTTTTCAGCGGCTGCAGCTTGGTTTTGTTCACACTGAGATCTGATTTAATGGGAGCCGAGATCGTGTGATCTCAGTATTTTTGTAATCGGAATTGTTGGATTTTTGTAGGGTTTTCTGGGTTGCAGAAAGTAATCTGTCCTGTCCTATCCTATTTAGTCAGCTTGTGGCCCCAGCGTTTGCTCAATCTATTTTCTGCCTATGTTTGTGTTTTCATCTTGTCTAACCGCCATTATATGTTTGGGGGCTTCCTATTTTCTTTGGGGATCTGCTCCGGGGCAGATAGCTTTCATCTTTCTGCCTTTAGGTGTAGTTATCTCTCAGGCTTTGACGAGGCGTCTAGGATCAACGTAGGAACGCTCCACGGCTACCTCTAGTTGTGTCGTTAGTTTAGGAATCTGCAATCCATCAGTTACCAACATCTCAGGTGTTCTGCTGCCCTGTTGTTGTTCCTGTCCTCCTCAGCTACCGAAACACAACAGTATCATTGGCCAAAACTGAAAATTATATGGTACTCACAGAAGGGAAAAATAGTGTGGAAAGAAAAAAGTTGTCAGAGTTGTCAGAGATTTTTTTTTTTTTCTGTCTGTTGCATTTTTTCCCTCTTTTTCTCTGGGTGCTGAGGAGGATTTTTTTTTTTTCTTTCAATGGAGTTTTCACAGTTGTCTGGCCGTGTGGATCAGCTTGCCACTGAGGTTCGGAGTATTGCTACCTATCTTGCTAGGTTGCCAGTTGTGGAACCTAGGATTCCCATGCCAGATTTGTTTTTGGGGGATCGGGCTAAATTTCTGAATTTCAAAAATAACTGTAGGTTGTTTTTTGCCTTAAAGCCTAAGTCCTCAGGTAACGCAGCACAGCAGGTTTAAATTGTCATCTCTCTCCTGCGCGGCGATCCTCAGGATTGGGCTTTTTCCCTGACACCTGGGGATCCTGTTTTGAATGATGTTGATGCATTTTTTCTGGCTCTGGGGTTATTGTACGATGAACCTAATGTCACTGATCAAGCTGAAAAAACCTTGTTGGCATTAAGTCAGGGTCTTGAAGACGCTGAGTTGTACTGTCAGAAATTCCGAAAGTGGGCAGTCCTGACCAAATGGAATGATGATGCTTTGGCAGCCCTTTTTAGGAAGGGGCTGTCAGAGAATGTAAAGGATGTTATGGTGGGATTCCCTGCTCCCTCTGGTCTCAATGATTCTATGTCATTGGCTATTCAAATTGACAGACGTTGCGTGAGCGCAGAGGTATGCGTGAGATAGTATTGCCTTGTGAGCCAGCTTCTAAGCCCATGCAGTGTGATAGAGTGACTTCTGGGGCTCAGCGTCATGAGTTTCGAAAGCGCAATGGGTTATGTTTCTACTGTGGTGATGCCTCTCATGCTATTTCAGTCTGCCCTAAGCGGGGAAGACGTTTTGCACGCTCAGTTGTATTGGGTAGTGTTCAGACTAAATTTCTGTTGACTGTTACCCTGATTTGCTCCCTGTCCACATTTTCTGCTCAGGCTTTTGTTGATTCAAGAGCAACTATTAACCTGATGGATTTTGACTTTGCCAAACGTTGTGGGTTTCCCATGATACCCCTGCGGAAGTCTATTCCCCTACTGGGCATTGATTCTACCCCTTTGGCGGAGAATAAACCCCAGTTTTCTACTCAGGTGATAATGAGGGTTGAACCAGATCATCAGGAAAGTTGCAAATTTCTGGTGCTGTATAATCTGCATGACATTATTGTACTAGGTTTCCCTTGGTTACAGTCTCATAATCCTGTTTTGGATTGGAAATCTGTGTCTGTGACCAGTTGGGGCTGCCAATGTGTTAATGCCGACACTCCTGTTTTTTCTGCCTCTCCCAAGTCTCAGGATGTTCCTGACTTTTTGACTGATTTTTTTGGATGTATTTAGTGAAAGTAAATCTGCATCTTTGCCCCCTCACAGGAGCTACGATTGCGCTATTGAATTAGTGCCTGGTGGTAAATTTCCTAAAGGTCACCTTTTTAACTTGTCTGTACCTGAACACGATGCTATGCGATCTTATATCAAGGAGTCATTGAAGAAGGGTCATATCAGACCATCCTCTTCACCCTTGGGTGCAGGTTTTTTCTTTTGTGGCCAAAAAAGGATGGTTCATTGAGGCCGTGTATTGATTATCGTCTCTTGAATAAGATCACTGTGAAGTATCCGTTACCCTTGATTTTGACCTGTTTTCCAGGGTGAAAAGTGCCAGTTGGTTTACCAAGCTTGACCTCAGGGGGGCGTATAAACCTTATTCGCATTAAGCACGGGGATGAATGGAAGACGGCGCTTAATACCCCAGAGGGGCATTTTGAGTACCTAGTGATGCCCTTTGGGCTCACTAATGCTCCTTCCGTCTTCCAATCCTTCATGAATGATATTTTCAGGGATTTTGTGGACAAATTTCTGATTGTTTATTTGGATGATATCTTGATTTTTTTAATGACTGGGACTCTCATGTGAACTGTATTCCAGATTTTGAGAGAGAATGCTCTGTATGTGAAGGGATCAAAGTGTCATTTTGGCGTACAGAGGATCTCATTTCTGGGATTCATTTTGTCCCCATCTGTTATTGAAATGGACCCGGTCAAGGTTCAGGCCATCTGTGATTGGGTCCAACCTACTTCATTAAAGGCTCTTCAAAGATTTTTGGGTTTTGCCAATTTTTATCGTAAATTTATTGGTAATTTCTCGGTTATTGTTAAACCATTAACTGATTTGACCAAAAAGGGTTCTGATGTGGTGAATTGGCCTCCTGAGGCAGTCCTCTGCATTTCAGGAACTTAAGCAAAGATTCACTTCTGCTCCTGTTCTTACGGCAGCCTGATGTTCTCTGCCATTTCAGGTGGAGGTTGATGCCTCTGAAATTGGGGGGCAGGTGCCGTTTTGTCCCAAAAAGATCCAGAGACCTCTAAAAGTAACCCTTGTGCCTTTTTCTCTCGAAAATTTTCTCCTACTGAACGTAATTATGACGTGGGTAATCGGGAGTTATTGGCCATGAAGTGGGCTTTTGAAGAGTGGAGACATTGGCTGGAGGGAGCCAAACATCAGGTGGTGGTCCTTACGGACCATAAGAATCTGGTCTATCTGGAATCTGCCAAGCGACTCAATCCTAGAAGGCCAGGTGGGCCTTGTTTTTCACACGTTTTTAAAAATTTTTTGGTTTCCTTTCTTCCTGGCACTAAGAATGTTAAGGCGATGCCTCTCGAGGAGTTTCCTTGCGGGACTCTCCTGAGTTATCTGACCTTCTGTTATTTTGAAAGAGGGTGTAGTTCTTTCCGCCATCTCGCCCATTTGAGACTTGCTCTGGAGGGTGTCAGGAGGATAGGCCCGAGCGCTGCCCTGTTGGAAAATTGTTTGTCCCGGACCAGTGGAAAAAGAGTGTGATGTCTGAGATTCATTGTTCCGCATTGGCTGGGCATCCCGGAATTTTTGGTACCAGAGACTTGGTTGTCGGTCCTTTTTGGTGGCCTACCTTGTCTCGTGTGTCAGGAATTTGTGCAAATGCTGCGGACTTGCTCTCGCTCCAAGCCTTGCTCTCGCTCTAGTGGTTGTTGATGCCATTGCCTGTGCCCAAGAGACCATGGACCCCCCTGTCCCCTATGGATTTCATTTCCGACCTTCCTGTTTCTCGGGAGAATGACCGCCATTGGGTTGATTTGTGATAGGTTTTCCAAAATGATACACTTGTGCCATTACCTAAGTTGCCTTCCTCCTCTGAATGGTGCCGTTGTTCCTTCAGCACGTGGTTCGTTTACACGCATTCCTGAGAACATTGTGTCTGACAGAGGAGTCCAGTTTGTTTTCCCAGATTTTGGAGGACTTTTTGTTCTAAACTGGGTGTTCAATTGTCTTCTCCTCGGCATTTCATCCTCAGACCAATGGTCAAACGAGAGAACAAACCAGACATTGGAGACTTATCTAAGATGCTTGTGTCTGCTGATCAGGATGACTGGGTCCTTTTTGCCTTTGGCTGAGTTTTGCTCTTAATAATAGGGCTAGCTCTGCCACTTTGATGTCTCCGTTTTTCTGTAATTCTGGGTTTTCACCCTCGATTTCTCTTCAGACAGAGGAGGCTTCTGTCTGTCCAGGTGTTGACTCTGTTGTGGAGCGTATGCAACAGATTTGGGACCAGGTAGGGAGAGGTTGTCCCTCCTCAGGAGAAGGCCCCAGGGTTTGTAACCGGCATAGGACGATGGTCCTCGGTTTAAAGTAGGGACTTTGGTCTGGTTGTCCTCAAAAAAAATTCCTATGAGAGTAGATCTCCTAAATTTAAGCCAGGTTCTTGGACCCTTAAAGATATGGAGATTATTAATCCGGTTTTTTTTCGTTTGTTTTCCAGGGACATTTAAGACCAAAGTTTCCACAATCTTGTTGAAGAGGTTTGTTGAGCCAGTGGTTCCTGCCTGTGCCCCCCGACCCTTTTTGGTTAGGGCAATCTGGAGATGGGTTGAAAAATTTAGATTCTCGTTTTTCAGAGGAAATCCAGTATTTGGTTAAGTGGAGGTTATGTCAGGAAACAATTCTTGGGTGTTTGTTGGACATCCTGCTAGGAGGCTTTCCTGGATCATAAATCACCGACCGCCCTGGTTGCTCAAGGAGGGTTCGGTGACCCCCTCAAGGGGGGTATGTTGTGAAGGGGTTAGATGATTTTTTCTGAGCAAGGCTCCCCTGGGTGGTTACAACAGTGCTGTTCTGATGGAGTTGTGAGGTTGGGAGTCAGGTGTTACGACTGGTCTTATATAGGGAGTCACCTTCCCATCGGGGTTGCCGGTGATCAATTGTTCTGGTTCAATCCTTGGATCCTGTTTCCTGTACCGCGTTGGTCTCATCTCCTCTACAGATAAGACTTTTTTTCTTTCGTTTTTGTCTTGTTTTTTGATTTTGTCCTGCACTTCTGTGGGGCCTTAGGATCCCCTCCGGGGGCTTTTGCACTCTCAGTTTAGTTCCCATGATGTTTGTACTTTTTCTTTTTACATTTTTTCAGTGGCGCTGTTTTTGATTTTGTTACACCAAAGAGCTAATTTAGGTGGTAGAGGTCGGTACTCAGGTGTTTTTGAAATAGTAGAGTTGGTGCTTTTCTGGTTTTCTGGGAAGCAGTAAGTCCCTTCCTACCTTTTCTGTTTAGGTTGGTTTGGGGGCCCCCGGCGTTTGTCATGCATTTTCTGTCTGTGTCGGATTTCTTCTTGTCTAAAACCCCCATTGCATGTTTGGGGGCTTTTCTATTATCTTTGGGGCTCTGTCCGGGCAGATAGCTTTCCATTTCGTCTTTGGGTGTAGTTGTTTCTGGGGTGTGACAGGCGTCAGGACCAACGTAGGAACCTCCACGGCTTCCTCTAGTTTGGGGTTAGCGGGTACTGCAATCTCATAGATTCCAATCTCTGGTGTATTCCTTTTACCTGCCCCTCAGTTACGAAACCAACAGGATCCCAGTCGAGCCCTTCCTTACTCATACAGTGCCTGCCCTCTGGTCTAGGAATCCCCTCCCTCTTTTGTGTAAAATGTATTTGAATCGAGGAGGGGATAAAGGATTTGTAGAAAAGAATTATTCTCCCATGCCATGGTATTTGACTAGGGAATAACTGCTAAATTGGTAATATACACAGTATTCTCCTGATGCAGGGCCGCCTGGAACACAAACCCCAGCAGCCCACTTCTAAAACACCTCCCCCCCTAGAAACGTTATATAAAAGAAAATACGACCTGAGAATTCCACAGTATACGGACGGAGAATATGGACTGGACTATACTGGAGTAAAAAACGTGGAACGGTGTTTATATTATGAAGTGGAATTGTGCGTGTGTAGTAATAGGTAATATTGTTTTGGAGAGTTCACACCAAGATAGTTATGCACTATTACTAAAACAGAATAAGTATGGGCGTGTATATACTTATTTTAGACTATGCTGTTTATATGGGATAGTGGGATTCAACACTTATAACCAGTAAGGAACCTTTCTGAGACCGATCCCAAAACTGCACCCAAAAACTAATTATTTATGACTAAGTGCCAACACGGCCAAATGCCCCTATGATCCCTTCTTCTAGTAAAAATTTCCCCATCTAATTCCCTTATGAGAAATGCCCCATCATGATCCCCTTCATGCAAAATAATGCCCCATCATAATCCCCTTCATTAGAAATATGCCCCATCATGATCCCCTTCTAGCAAAATACCCATATGAACCCCTTCTGCAGAAATAGACCATCATATCCCCTTCATGTAGAAATATGCCCCATATGAACCCCTCAGCAGAAATTGCACACTGATCCCCTCATGCAAAAAGCCCCACATGATCACCTTCAGCAAAAAGCCCACTGATCCCCCCCTGTAAAATAGCCCCATCGGATCCCCTTATCAGAATTGCCCCATCTGAACCCATTCATGTAGAAATAATCCCATCATGATGCCCATGTGCCAAAACCCCTGCACCCCAGAACCTTGTACTCCCCTTTTCTGTTTAACCGGGGACGTCGAACATTTTACCAGAATACCCCACTGCACCCCAAATCCATGATCCCCTTTTTGTTTTAAACTGGTACGCTGCTGCTTTTTCCTATTTAATTCATGTAGCAAGTTCAATTAAAAGGCTACTTTCCACACAAGCTTTTTGAATCAGGCGCGATCCGGCGTGTTTCTAAAAAAACGGATCCGGTAGATGCGTTTTTTTAGCATTGATTAAATTAGCCCCCGGTCGCGCCTGATTCACTGCGTTGCATCCGTTTTTGGCCGGATCCGCGGAATTGTACATTCGGGGCCGGGAAACGGCTTTTGTAACTTTTTTTTTTTTTTTCCCCGGGGGGGGACTTTGAACAGTGCCTGAATCTGCATTAGGCGGCCGGGGGGGGGGGGGGGAACAAGCAAACCATGGAGCCGGACCAGATTTTTTCTCTCTCTCTCTCTCTCTCTCCTCGTCCGGACTTGATTCTGTATTTTTTAACATGGAAAAGTATATTTCCCGGGTTCAAAAGGTCGGAAGGACAGGCAAAAAACCTGATCGTTTATCATTTTTTTTAAATCAGCGCCGATCCGTCTTTGGCATAGGACGGATCCGCCCGATTCAAAAAGCCTGAGTGTGAAAGTAGCCTTAAGAATAAATTGATATGCGTGATTCTCACCCTATGCCTATCCCTCCCTCTTAAACTGTCTTTCTTAGCTTTGGTGCTTGGAAATGTTCTTTACCTGAATTGTTAATTGTTGCTGTGAACCGTCCTCCTTTTTTTTTCCCCCTCCCTTTTTACCTGGCTTCATTTTTGGACTTTGAAAGGTATAAGTTGAATGGACAGGTCGATAACCTTGGACAAATGACTCATTTTAAGTGTGACATCTTTGAAGTGTTACATCAGAAAATATCCAAAATATCCCAAAATCAGCAAAGGTAAGACTAATATTG